>JAVKLA010000084.1:35732911-35772891 GCA_034782735.1 Sagittarius serpentarius
GAGAGCGAGAGCAACTGAGTGCCGGCAGGCAGAGACAGCGCGCAGACCGAGCTGAGCAGTGAGCAAAACCCAAGAAAGACTCACTCCATCATGGATGGGGTTTTCATCCCACGTTCCTCTGGCTTGCCTGAGTTTTATTTCCAAATCTAGTTGTGGTAAACAGTTTTTCACCAGCTAAAAGGAGGCCATGGTATAAAACTTCATACAGAGGCAAACATCACCACTTTGGAGCTTAGTGGGAAAGAAAGTATATTTGTTCTCATTTATTCCTAAGCACTAATTACAGCTCACTTCAACTTTTTGTCAGGAAACTACTTACCATCCGAAAAATATCACTTTGTTGAAACAACTATTTTTATGGTGAAAAGATCTAGTTTTAATGAGTCTCCCACTAAGAAAGTTTCTTAGGTTCAAAAATGCTTTTGTTTTTTTGTTGGTTTTATTTCTTTTGTTTTAAAGAGACCAGAAAAGCCTCCAAAACACCACTCTAACCTGTAACACGCTGATGTGGACAAAACAGAACCAAGATTTAGGTCTTCCAGACCCAACAGGAGGTGTTTTTCTCTCTCGGCCACTTTGTTAGAGGATGGTTACACAGAGGAGCAATCTCCTTTTTCAAAAGCACATCCAGCAAAATGACTAGCAAGTAACTCAAGCTCTCCCTGATTCCTTGCTGAATGAGAAAACCACACACCAAAGGAATTTATTAGGATGCAGAAGAAAACAGGGTTCAAAACCTGGAGCTTTGATTAATTGTTGTTTTGTTAACAATGCACATATTCCTTTTTGCAATACCTGAATTACGGGTAAGTGTTCTGTCTCTCCAAGACCTACCAGTCCTGACGTGACTGACAAATGCAACACAGTAGAGGGGGATCTAAAACTACAGTTCAATTTGTGACCCCATTTGATAGCTTTATGGCCGTAAGAAAACAACTCAACATCTCTGTCTCTCCACTCTCAAAGTCCTGATTTGGAAAGCTGAAACAAGAACACTTTGACAGCTCTCCCCAACAGAGGTATTTTTCCCTCCACAGAAAACAGGTGCTTTGTCAAAATGTCATTTTGGAAGTTTCTTTAAATATTTTTTTCTAATCAGTTCCTGCTCCTCAGTTTTCATTCACACAGCTTCAGCAACCAAACCTCAAAAAAATGTTAGCAATCAAAAATCAGCAATGGCCTCCTGATTCACTGCTAATGCTTTTAGACTTCCTACTTAATGAAAATATAGATGAATCTGCAGCAAATAAATAACAACTCAAGCTGACTTCAGCAGCTGAAAGATGAGTGCACAGAAGCCAAAGCTACAGACACACTAGTATGAAGTCGGTTTGTAGAAGATAGAAAAAAAGAAGAATTAGCTTCTCCCTTTTCCTTCTAATTTGGTCTTTTTGATATTAAACAAAATCAGTTTATGCAAACAAGTATAAAGATCTGATACATGGAAGATGATACTTTATAATCTGGGCCTGCAAATGATAGTAATGCAGAGTATATAAGATCTAGTAAAAACAGTACCAATTTCACTGCCCTTCAACCCACTTGATTATTTATAAAAGCAGTGGAATTAAACGAGTGCTTTTCAAAAATGCTGTTTGTTTTACTTAAAAATCTCTGCACGATTTATTTCTACAACCTCTATTCCTGATGAATCTTGTAGTTATAATTGAAAGCAAAGGATAAATCGAATGACAAAAGTAAGCAGCTTAAAAAAAAAAGGAGAGCAAAAGAGCGAGGGAATGAGAAATGTTTTTCTAATATTTGTCAGGAAGAGAACTAATGCTATAAATGCTAACTAATACTGAGTTCCATCTTGCACAACTAAGAAGTAAATCTTACTATTCTGAGATCACATTAGGAAGCACAGAGCCTAAAAGCCTCATACAGCGAATCAAAAGCTGATCGGCTTTAAAAAAAAAAAAGTCACCATTTTATCCTTACTCTACCCTTTCAGAGAAAGCGCTTCTTCAAAACACAGAAATGGGTGACCTTGTGTTTAGATTTCAGCAAGATGAACACTCATCTCTAGATACATCTAGCATCTGAGAAGAGTTGTGGTTTAAGTAGGTCAGCGAGCATTCCAGCCACATACGTAAGCTTTTATAACAAATACATTGTGTAAAATACAGTGATTTAATATGGAGATGGATTTTCAAGCCAATGAAGACTTGGACTCTGATGTATCTTCTACAGATACAGAAAATATGGAAGAGCCAGGAAGAATCTTACCACTAAAGATTGTTCCAACAGAAGAGCTGTAGAAAATATATATATATGTATACATAAAGATACATATATGTATGTATATCTTATAGAAAAGCAATAGTATGCTAACAAATTACCTTATTTTGTGGGACTGGCACACAGAGCAGACAGCCATTTCATGAAATGCCATGAGTTGCAATACGTACATCCCACTGAGTGCTAAGAGCTGGCAAACAGTTCCCTCCTGATCCAAGGAAAACAACAAAACCCAGCTTGGTCAAATGGTCAACGAGGCTAAACAGTAAGTCTCTGCATAGCAAGCCTGACAAATGCTTTTGATACATACACACTTATTGACAAATAAGGGGGCATACTGACAAAAAGCTGTCACTAAAGTTATATTCCTACACCCATTTATTGCTTTTATAGCCAGGAGACATGCTGCCTCCTTGTGCCAGGTGTGGTCTCTTCTTCTGAAGCTATGATAAGCTGATTCAGCTCACTAATCCCACAGTTTCGCCAGCAGAATGCTACCTACTTTTTCCTACCACTTCTCAGTTTTCTGCTACTTAAAAAACCTTAATCAGCCCACACAGGAGCGCAGAACACGGGAACAAGACAGCTTTTTCTGGTGCTGACAAGCTATTAGATGAATGCAGCCTCTTTGATCCCGCTGCACCATGCGGTATGCACGTATACATGCAGCCCAAGTTCAGCACACCCATAATTTACCATCTCCTTCTCCCCAGTGAGATACTTTCACATCACATCTGCTTACAGCCCTCTGCAGATAAAGCACATCTCATTAGTCTGTAGTAAAGCACATTTCATTAGTTTTTAACTACTACTCTGCAAAATCAGATGGGTAGGTGACGTGCACTTGGACTATACAGACTAAGACTCAGATTCTGGCCTGGCACATCATCTTCGAAAGCAGGGCACATGCATCACATTTGACTTGTGCTTCAGACTCAATAAATTCTTCCTTTCTTCCAAACTAGCTGGTTCAATTATTTACTATAAGTAACTCCCTATATAAAGCATTTTTAGTATGGAATAACGCTCTTCATTGTTCTTTGCATCTCTGAATTATCTATGCAATACTCCTAAAAAACAGAATGAGCTATACTTTTCCAGAGAGAGTAAAGGCAGCAAAATCTTATTCTCCCCAACTGAGGAAGAAAAAAAGAAACAACAAAAAAAAAAGATTTTTAGATTAGCATTGTTTTCCATTTCTCACCAAATCTGCAATAAAGTTTTATTTTTCCCAGTTCCAGTTGCGGTGGTGTGCTCTTGGAAAACACAGCTGTTGGCTTTGCATTTACTCGTATGCAGTTATCGCATTGCTTAGTATATTTTCACATAGATTTTTTTAATACAGAAACAACATAGGAAATGAGATCTAAAAATACATTACCTGTGCCCCTTTCTCCCTGCCTACACACCATCCACTTGCTTCATATGCTTTAATCAATAAATTGTCTCCATAGCTCAGACAGGGTATTATGAAAGGCAAGTAAAACAGCAGAGAAGCCAAAAATGAAGGATAAGTAGTTAATTTTGTGTCCTTAATTAAGAAAAGGGATCAGAATCTGACTTTCAAACAATGTTCATGGTATTCAAAAAAGAATTTAAAAAAAAAAAAAAAACAAAAAAACTTTTAACTCTTATCTGCTCTGGGTTGATCTTTCCATGACTTTCTGTTTGACTCCGGGAAGAAAAGCAAAAGCCCAACAAATTACTACAGTATGAGGCAGTAGAAAAAAAATTAAAGAAAACCCACGCAAAAGTAAGTTGAAAGTGTCAAAACTGGCTGATTTAAAACATCATTTCAAAACACAACTTACAGAGTTTAAGTTTTCTTAACCAATATTCCAATGTAACCAATGTGTTAATAGATTAGTAGTACTGAAATTTTGTAAGACGCCAGCAGGTATTCCAACAGAATGCTGAAAACATTTAATATATTCCACTAGCATTCCTTACAAAAGCTGTCCAACAATTATTTAAAGTTTAAAATTACTTTATTTGGTTTTAAATAAAAAGAAGATTCCTGGTAACATTATAGAAGTTGGCCAGATTTTTTTCAACAGCGCTGCATTACACTGACAGAAAAACTGCCATAATTTTTTTTTTTTTTAAATCTTATTGATCCTTACTTATTTTCTTAGTTCAATTATAACAATTTTTAAGGTATTTTGCTGCCTTAGAATCTGAGGGGAGTAAATAGCCAACAATTTGGACATCTCGGACAGGAACACAGATTCACAAGTCTTAAATTTGTATTCATACAGTAGATTAAAGCACAACTTCAAACGCTTGGACTGAAGGTTGCTGTAATATTAGTGCAGTATGCAGTTCCCTCAATCATGGCGGTTACCTTTAGGTTAATACAAGTGTATCAGCAGACACAAACATGCAGATGATGGGAAAGAGCAATCCCCAGAAAGAGCAATCCTACCTGCAGACCAAAGTTACCCTTAAGAATACAAGTTACCAAGAAATACAGTCCAGAGCAGTTTGCCCAAACTTTCCCATGAATCATCATAAGCTACAAAACATTTCTCAATACCCCGTAGCAAACTTAGGGCTAAGTATAAACCATTAAAAAGATAAATAGTAAGTCAGAAGCTACAGTTTACAACATGAAGAATGAAGGAGAAAGACCATTTTGTTAATGACAATTGCCTTAAGGCTTTGGCTATACAAACTGAAACATTTCAAACCTTTCACCTGATTTTCTGAGTATCTCCTATTACAAGGAAGTAATTCCACACAGTTGGCTGCTGCTATCTTGCTTCTGTGTGTTTGCATGGGGACAGAGAGAGAATAGACTGCGTGGAAAAAGAAGTTAGATGAAACCTCTGATTTTTGTCTAGATTATTCAAAGTCTGATAATTACAAACTGTCCAGTAAACATAACGGATTTCTTTGCAGCTTCCATCAAAACATTTCCATACAAACATTCTATATTTTGACAGCTGGTCAGGTTTCACAGCATGCAAAATGCTCTAAAAAGTTTCAGCCTTAACAACAGCCATTAACAAAACCAACACTGAACCCAACAAGAAAAAAAAAAATGGAAGCAGGCATTTTGCAAATGACAATTCCTCTTGCTAGTAGGAGAGATTTTTTTTTTTTTTTTTTAAAGAAATCCCAAGGTAATACAATTGCAGATGTATACACATTAACATCATTTTTGCCTGCTGAAAGAAACAGGCACAAAATGCCTAGGTAGATCTCCTGTCCAACAATTCAAAACAAGTACCCAACCTGTTTCCTACAGCTTTGACCTTACCATTAGGCACCAAAGTTGCTCTTGAGAGGCAAAAGGGCTAAGAAAATTGCTTTCTCTGGCATTAGCAAAACCACACAGCCTACCAGATTGCGTAACCTGGGTCTGCAAGCCGCTTGCAACTTTCTCCTTTGTAATTATCTCCATAGAAAAGAAAAAATGTTCAATGTTCACTTAATGATAACCACCTTCATGTGGTAATGTCCATTTACTTTTCCATAAAGGCCTTCTCGAGAACATGAAACTAACAAAGGCCACCCTTCATCTCCCTAACAAAGCACCACCTATGTACAATGATACCGCAGCAGAAAGATGGATCTACAGCTCATGCTGACATCCATATTCAAAATTCATTTGAATTGTTTTAAGAACAACTCGTACCAGGTCAAGTCTGTCACACTCCTCAGCATACACACTTTGTTCACAGTCTGATATTATTCCACTGTAAGAAGGGAAACAAAGTAAGTGTGTCACTTCATAACTGTTTCCACCACCAAAAAAAAAAAAAAAAAAAAAAAAAAAAAAAGCAATCTTCTCAAGGCTGCAATTATAACACAAACGCCAGCTCATCATCTTTCAGCATTGAGCGTATTGGTGGTCATTTTCAGAGGGCTCTCAGACTAAGAAAACATAACTTTACCTGGAATTAGATCTAAGAGCTTGCAATTTTAGGCAAATCTCTTACTAAACATGGCTCATCTTGAAAGCCCAATAACTGCATGGGACAGAATTCACAACATGTTTCGTTCCTTTAACTAAAACGCTTGATTTTCTTCCATTCTTCTTATGTTTCTCTTTAAAAGAATGAAATATATAGAGACAAAACATGCAATATAGAAATCTAACTCAGCTATGACATGTATTGAGAATAAAGTATGCAAAAATGCAGAACTCTGTCTTCACGAGCTCAAGAGATGAGCCATTTGTCAACTCCTATGTACTGACAAGGGACCTCAGCCCCTCCTCCCCGCGTTGCCAGGCAACGATTCCTGTATCCTTAGCTGTATTCATTAGCCATTAACCACCATCAGGCTCCCTTTCTTTTCTCCCTCACACAGGCTCCCAGCTCTCATAGATGTATGAAGGGGAGGGGGAAGTTAAACAAGATGACTTTCTTTCTGATCAGAAGTAACGTTCTGAGTTTTAATAGCTAATAGATTTTAGCCAGTTCACACAATTCGTATAATTGTTTTGCAGTGAAAGACACAGCATGATTACAAGGTACATTTCTTTTAGTAAGAGGGCTCTGTTAACAGTCGACATTAATAGAAGTCTTCTAAAATGTCTATTATTAGACAGCGATGATCTCATGCTGACAGTACTAAACTGCCCTTTGAATTTGTAAAAAATAAAATAACAGATGTCAGCTTTTTAACTCCAGAAGAATGGCATTCAACATGAGGAAATGTTATTCTAAACCTTGTTGAGATAAATAAGAACCAATTGATCTCAGAAGTAGAAATGTGTTATCTTTAATGTATTCCATGGAAACAAAGCAATACTTCAACCACTAGAGGTACCGATCCACTGCCCTTAATAGCAATATAAATACGCACCAGCTTCAAAGCAGCAGTTTCCCTGCCTGCCCACCCTGAAGCCACAGGTTAACTTCCACTCGCAGGCACCAGCAGCCATACACAGAGTGAGGCAATGCAAATGAAGACGAAAACTCTTCCCCTCCCCAGCCCCAGGTTAGCTTCAGCCAGAGCAGCTCTCATCCAGCTCCTCACGTTGCAGCCCAAGCATCCGTGTGGCACAGGGGAAGTGGCAGGGCCATGGCTGAGGACAGAGGGGGAGATACAGCTCTTTCAGCAAAAGTCCGTACTTGTATCACCTTAATGCTACCATCAAATACCCCCACAATACATTCTTGGTATTTCAGTCTTGCTGTCTTGCTAGTTTCCATGAGACTGAAGTTTAATAGAACTCCTCAAGCAAAGAAAAGTACTGAAAAACTTACTGCAAAGCACTAAAAAAACACAACATTGCAAAACCCACAGTTCTACAACAGGGAAACACAAGGTTCCCAGTGTGATGCTGTGCAGAGGTCTCTCTTGAGCATACAACTAAGAAGCTGCATTGTCTCCCTATCTTTTTTTACTTTTGAGAACACCGTGTAAACATGTTTTCAGGTCCACTAATCATCTCCGGAGAAGGAGCTTGACTAGAGATTACTAGGACAGGGACCATGAACAAGACTGGAAAACATCCTTACGAAGAAAAGGCTAAAAGAGCTTAACCTGATATTTAAGCAGAAGTTCAGGTGTGATTAACTAGCAGTATAAATAACTAAGCCAGGATCAGAAATGTGATAGCATAAGATTGTGCAGGTGAGCAGGGAAGAAAAAAAAAAAAAAAAAAAAAAGTAGTGCTATTTTTAATGCTTCAAGCTGATTCAGAGAAATTCATGAAATAAACAGGACAAATGTTTTCCAACAGTGTAATCTGTTGGGCAATTTTCCAAGAACCACGAGAGCTTTTCCATCACCAGAATCTTCAGGATTGGAGGCTTTTGCTTTAAGTACACCTACTGAACACACAGAAGTAATCATTCCATGGAAGGCCTACTGCCTCCAGACAGGACCACCACATTGGTTGCTCTAGCTTTGAATTATTCCATCGTCTGTATATAGCAACTGCCAGAGGATTAAAACCACACCACAATACTTTTACATTTGACATGAAGAACTGATACGAGAAGGAACAGTGCTATCACCCAGGATGACTACTTTCCTACAATTCCCTTATAAGGCTCCTGGGTATTTTGTCATACTTCATGAATCAAGACATCAAAATGAACAAAATTTAGCAAAGCATATGTAATGCATAGAAACAACTCTGGTGTCAAAAAACTAGATGATGGAGACAATTCTACAGCATGGAAGGAAGCATACTGACTACTACTGTTTGTTCCTTAGAGCACAAAAGCATTTTTACAGACTCACACAAAATTTTCCTCTGGTTGTGTTCACACAGGTCAAAACTGAAGATTCTCTCCTCCTTTCCAGATGAGACTTCTGTAACTTCCACCCCAAAGCATAGAGCACAAGAAAAATGGATTTTATGTTGCCCATATTATACTTACTTTAGCATAACAAGCATAGTTATGCCAATTCACAAATTGGACAAATGTAATACTGATCAATCTCTACACTGCCAGATTTCTTAAATATTTCTCTTTGATGCCAGAGTCTAATCGAGACTTTAAAACTATTTAAACCATAAAGTCATGATGATACAACTGAAGGAACTGTCGAATTTGTTTGGTAGCACCAAACACGGTGAAGAGAGAAAGCACAAGAATCTGAAACTGTTCTTGCTGTGACCACATGGCCCAGAGGTGTCGTGAGACATCCCGTCTTCAGGGACAGCAGCCTCTCCACAAGCCCAACCCTCCATGCGCCAAGGTAACCGCTTACCATGCCTCGGGTAAATAGCTGAAGTACAGGGCAGAGACAGCTATCCTGGCTAGACAGAGCTACCGCTCTGAACTACTGGGAAATGTAATTTTTCTTTTTTATTTATTATGACTGTCTAAGTTCTACAGGCATATTTCTGCAAGTTCTAGAGTCATGTTGTTTCATCTCTGCAAGCCCTTCTGTCTTGATCTGGTTCTAGAAGTACCTGACGCTTAAGGGCAAAACTGGGCCTTTAAAACAAATATACAACTGAATTTTTTGTGCCGCCTTGGAATTGGTTTTATGGCAAGTGCCAGTATCACAACCCCTAATACTAGGGATATGAAGTTGCATATGGCTTCTATTATGTCTAATAGCATTGGTTAAATTTGAAGGAAGTTTCACTTGAAAATAATGCTTTTTGAGTACAGCCATCTCACTCCCTTCATCCACAGACACAGAAGGGCAAGTAGGTCCAAAAAGTTTCAAGCACTGAAAATTACCCATTTTGAGTGATTTCAATGATTGAACAAGACATAGTACACAGTTAAACAAGGTATGGCCATGATAAAGGACTATTTAGTAGAGATTAAGAACACTTCGCTATACTCACCAGTAATTAAATGTTCATAAAGTTATTAAAATAATTATTTTCTGCAATGATTTCACAAACAAAACAAGCTTGCCAAACCTTACCACAGAACACAGCAAGTTAAATAATTCTGGAGGAGAAAAACTAAAAATATGCAGTGTTATAGGATATATTTTCCATATACACGAGAAATCAAAGCGTATACATATATAATGAAAGCTGTAGAGTGCTGAAAATTAGTCTCTGGTTTGGCTCTTAATTTCCCACAGATATTTAATTACCCTTTCTTCATTTTCATGGCCTTGCTCTCTATACCAGGAGTATGGTACCATTAAAGTAAAATTAAGAGGCACAAAAATGTGAATTCCCATTCTAAGAATTTTGTTTGCAACTGAGCTCATGAAATACAGACGGTACAGTTGCAACCTGATTTTCAATTATTTATACTTTGCTGCCTTCATAATTTCACACTTTCCATTCAGTTATAGTGATCTCTCCTTCATATGCATATTCAATTTTTAGACAAAAGCAGACACTTGCCATGGTAGTGTGTAAGACACATAAGCATTCATTCCACTGACTGTCATTTTGTTTATTTACTGAAGCCTACCCCAAATTATTGGCTCATGCTTATACTTTATTTTGACTAAATATTAAGTTTTGCAATTTAACTCCTTAAAATACTTTCTTTGTTCTGAGTGTATAATATCCTCACATTTCTTTCCAACAGAACAACTATCATGAGAAGAAAAGTTAGAATAGGTGTTTGATACTTTTGTTTTAATTTACCTTAAAGCCAAGATGGGATCAGTTTTGCAGAGACTTTTTCACGAAGGCATATTTTCAATCTGGCCTCTGTATTAACTTTCTGAAAAAGAGGAACACATCACATTTTCTAATACAATTCATTGAAATAGAAAACTAACCATTTGCAACGATGTAACTTGTAAATATAAATGGAAGACTCGTTTTCCTGACACAGCAGCAAAGCAGAACATATTTTTAAACACGCTGGTACTTATGAAGTATTTCTCTCATTTAAAGAAACAAAATGACTGCCTAAAACGTCAAAACCAATGCTCTTGCATCTAGCAAGGGCTGGTTCATGAAGCAGCAGGTTCATATGCAGGGAACATGCAGTGGTTCTGCTCTGCTACAAAACACTGGAGAATAAACAATTGCCTTGTTTATCTATCAGTAAAGTAGAAGCGTTCTTATTACAAAAAAAACCCCTGATATTGTGATCCTTTCAGTTTTTACCTATTTCCCACTAGCAACCTCATTATCATCCACATAAATCTCCCTCCTGATTTTAATGAAATGCAAAAGGTGCCAATGTGTTCCTTCCTCAAGCAAAAGAAGGTAGCTCAGCACATATTCAAAGTCTCTGCGTGCATTGCTGCAGTTCAGTACTAATCAAAGCTTATTATAAAGATTCTACAGATAACTCCACTAATAACCCTCCATTGCTGCACTCCATAAATTATCAAACAAATGGAAAAAAAAGGATCAATAGTAACCAAGTTGTGCCATTGTAGTTTTCTGTAAACACAATCATATCTGGACAACAAAGAAGTTCTCTTAAAAAAAAAAAAAAAAACAAAAACAAAAAACCAAAAACAAAACACAAACACACACACATGCACTGCAGCTTCTTTTCCAAGGCATCCCACCAACATCCACAATGCAGAACCCACTGAGCTCCTCCAATACTCCATTTTGTAGGACCACAGCCAGCACTAATCCCAATAAACAAATAATGCACTGAAGTAGCAGGAGTACCATTTCCATTTCCGAGACACTAGTATTTCATATAAATTTTACTGGTCCAACATAATGGCTGTAGCAGTCATGTTGAAACAGGCTTCCCCTTGTGCAGGTAAGAAGGTGGGAAAGAGTGGTTGAAATAGACAGGCTTTGGGTGGGAGATGAACAGGCTTTTACAACTTTTCCTAGGTATGCATCCAAAGGTCTGACCAAAGTTATCCTTTAAATAATAGGGAGAATAAAAGCTGTAAAAGAAAATTTTAAAAGACACTTGAATTTGTCATCTGGAGATGATAAATTATCTTAAAAAACCCACAGCTGATGGTACTGTAACTATTCATACTTCAGTTGCTGTTGTAATTGCCTTCGAGGTAACCCCACAGAGTCACAGTTCGTAAAATGAAAGAAGAACAACAGGAAGATAGTCCCTTTATCATTGTAGGTTTGAACCGTGTCAGAGACACATAAAGTACTTTGGGTTGGGAGAAGCCTAAGAAGTCATCTGGTCCAACACCCCATTTAAAGCAGGAATAACATCAACATGAGATCAGGATGCTCAGAGCCTTGTACATTCAAATAAAACTACGAGGAAAATAGCAGTCCTAAGCAGATTCATGTTTTGCTCTTCAGAGACCTGGTCCCCTTTCACAGACAGTTGAAAACAAACTGAAGCAAAGCAGCAAAAATTTAAGATGAAGTAAGGATGGATTTACTGAATTCCAAAAAGCGTATTTCCTTGACAGTCATAAATACAGTATCGTACTACTTTCCTGCAAAACACCACCTTTAAACTATATAAGCCCATGTAAGCACATGTTACAGTTACGGTCTTACTGGGCAAGATAAAGGTGGGGGGAGGGGGGTACGCAGATAGGGAAGGGAAGAAAAAAAAAAAGTAAAACCAGTCCTTTGCCTGGACCAGAAAAAGACTTATTTGCTCATAGGTCTCAGATAAAAGCTTCACGTTAAAACATATTATCTGTCTTACAGTTTTACTGCTCAAAAGATGAACTATGAGATTAAATCCAACTTTCTATTAAACTCCAGAGATAGCCATATGCCATGTAACTCATAAGACTTTAGGGTTTGGACATCAATAATAGATACTGAATATATGAGGGAAGCATCTCAAAAAGGCATTAACACCAACAGGGCTTACATATGTGTATCAAGGGAAAAATAGTTGCTAAGTTATGATACTACTCAGTCATGATCCAGAGGTACAGAAAGAACCCTCCTGTACCATTCTAGAGAATTCTGAGAGATTCTCCTAAATTCACCCACTTAGAAGAATCTTTGATTCCTTCTAAGCATCTACTAAGAAGAAAAAAGGGAGGAGGAAAAAAAAAAGGTCAAATCATGAACTAATCAAACTCAGATTTTTGTGGTTTACTAGTTTGAAGAACAAGTGCGGGGCAAATTTAGCAGACACAGAATGATTTTTTTTTTTTTTTTAACTGAAAACCAGAGGGAAAAAAAAAACCACAGTGAACTCTTTCCACAAAAAGTCAACAGGTTATAGTTTTGTCCAGTCTTCTGCATTTAGACAGTCACAGCATGATTTAAAACACGCAGAACATTTTAAGGTTTTTCCGTCGCTCACACCCCTGCATCTTCTAGATAAGCAGTTAAAAAGGGGATGATACGAATTGTTCATTTACATAGTAACAATGAGATTCAGGATTAGGGAACCAAAAAAAAAAAAGTCATGTTTCTCTCTTCCCCTGTACCATATAGAGACACATTACAGACCACCTTCCTGTACAGGAGTGACTATGTTCATAAAATACCTCAAAATTTTTGTCCATGTCACCTGTATCTTTAACTTTTAAGCAGGTAGCAGAAGTACAATGACTCTGAAGTGATTTAAGTAGGCAAGCATTAGCCCAAGGAAAAAATTCCTGTTCACAAATCCTAACAAAATTGTTCTCTCTTCAGCAAAGTATGTATTTGAGCAGGTAACTATTTTAGCTGGGAGAGAAAGTCGCAAATTATAACAGAAATCCCATTTGTCTTAAAATTATAGTTCCTGTGTTTCACATAAGGCTTAGAATTCAGTGGCTAGAGACGGGGGGGAGAGGAGCGAGGAATACAACCACTAATGGATTAGATGTTGTCACTTATGATCCATCATCATACTTTCTCAGATTATGAAAATGAAATTTTCCCAGTAGTACATTTTATGCTTGACAGATTACAGATCAGTTTACACATTGAAAATTGGAGCACTCGTATTTACAAAAGTTCAGGTCTTCCGAGACCAGCATTTATTATACGGTTTGACACGAGTCAAGAGAAACATTCAACAAGACAATGCCAGACATACTTTCAGGCAATGAAATGGGTGAAGTCACAAACTCCTTAATGATCACTTCGGCAAGCCTGAATTTAACACTTTTTCCTTGACTATACAGCTGGCTCAGAAAGGTCATTAGACTATTATATTCACTGTTATGTAGAGCAGCACTATACCCATGCGAAGTTTCTATAGCAACACTTTCTTAATTCACTCTTTAAGCAAAACACCAATTACCTTTTTATTATAGCCAATTAAAAAAATCTGCACACTAATTGACAACCTCTCTACTCAGAATTTAAACTTATGCAAAAGAAAATTGCAGTGAAATTTTCTGTGGTAATAGCTTACTTCCTATTCTTCCTTCTTAACAGAAGAGTAAATTATTCTTGATAGGGGCTGAACATTTATTTTCAATCTAAAACGTTTAGACACACAGAAGTAACCTATCCTGATATGCCTTAAATCTTAGTAGAGCCTGAAGATTACACATTTCAGAAAGGCAAGAGAAATGTAATCAACTGACTTATTTCTGCATGTCAGGAAATTGGGCATAGGCCTACGCACCTGGAGATCATGGAAGAGGCAGCTAGCAAAATGTTTCTCTCTGAGTATCTAAGCATGCTGAGCCAAGGGAGAAAGATGGCAAAAACCAGTAGTAAAAGTCAAATTCAGTAGGACAGCAGAGACATTTTCATTTGCTTCTTAATACTTATTGATGGTTTTCTCAGATGTCTTCTACACAGCTGGTGATGACAGCTTCTTTGTATGCCACTTCAAGTGGCAAATATCAAGATATATTAGTCAGAAAACAGTCAGTGAGCACAATATAAAAAGAAACACATCATAATGCACAGTATCAGGAGAAGTAATCAACAGCAAAAGTGAAACCGTCCTTCTCTGCAAGATGTTCTGCAGAAAGCTCAATAAAAAACAGCATTCCCCTTATAGTTCTTCCGTGTGAGATGTCAGGATTCACCTTACTAATAAATAAATAAATACACACAGAACAAAGCAGCAGATGGTTCCTCTGACAAGCCCCCATCAAGAATTAATGGTACCTGAAGTATCAGTAGGTCTGCTGGTTCTTAAGGACAGTCTACAGAAACTACTTCTATTCTCACCATCTTATTTACTCACACTGTCTTATACTGCAGTATTAGCATAGAAACTTAAGGCATCTGACAAGTTATAGCAGCAACCAAGAGTTTCCCTTGAAAGGCTGACAAAAAGAAAGTGGGGTTAGAGGTTTTTTTCAATCCTGCCACTGTAGAGGAAAGAGCAAGGTATTCGCACATGTGGAAGAGACCACTACGTATAACCTTGGAGACAGAAATTGCTGCAGCACGGGAAGATCACCTGCTGCAAAGTCCATAGGGTCTGGAGTACATTGGTGGGCTATGCAGTAAGCAAGGACACCAGAGGTAAGGGACTAGGGTTAAGCAACACAGCTACAGGCTTTTATTTTTGGTTCTTTAGAGAGGTAAACTCCCAAACACAGCTCCCTGAATTGCCAGAAAATGGTAGCACATTCAAGCTCAAAGCCTTCCAAGCGCAAAGTCCCTGCTAACAGATGCGCAGCTCTACCTCCTGCAGGGAGATTGTATTAGTCCAAGACACAGTACACAGGGTTACACACAAAGTACTCACTGAAACTAGTGTCATCGTTTGTAGTCCAATGACACTGAAGGTTTCTCCTCTAGTAAATCCCTGCTACCAGCACCTCGCCAAAATACATGACAGTTCACACACCTCTGCAGCGTACGTCTCTCCCTTCTCTGCCCTTGAAGGGAGGAGAGCAACCCATGTCCCAGCACAAGACCTGTCGGTCACAGTAACACAGTACTGAATACTGGAGAGTACCAGAGCAAACAAATTAGCTTTTTTCTCCTTTTTCATTTTTTTTAAGCTTTCTGCACTGGCATTTCAAGCCATTTACTCTTTCAGCTGGGGGGTCTGTCCTGCCACTTAAATATTGCACACAGAGTGTATCTGAGGAGAAGGTTTAGGGCAAAGTTTAAAGGCAACTGGTAATGGCAGAGCTGCTTACTGGCAGCAGCCAGGATCACCTTCAGCTGCTCTCTGGGAACTTACATTCCCAGTACCAGAAAGGCTCCAACCAGTGACAGTCATTTTTCAAATACATCATCACTAGGTATCTCTTTCTTACTTTCTTCTCTGATTTGCTCTTTGCCCAGTAAGACTGCCCTGAACAGTCACGTCCATGCGGTCAGGCAGGTGGTGTGAGATGTGAAAACCCTTGGGGGAGTAAAACAACAGACAGGATTTCTGGCAGTCTCATCCCTGCCAAGAAAACACCTTCAGTGGCCTAAAATATGAACCCAAGCCAGCTGTGCAGCCATCCCAGTCTTTGCAAAAGCAGACAGTTCACAAATCAACACAACCAGGTAGGTATAAGCTTCTGCTCTGTATTTCCTGCTATTGTGATCAGTGTTCAAAGTATCTTCGTTAAAAGAACAGTTTGCACATACAGTTGCAGGTAAGAAATATAGAGCTACATTCCACTTTAAGACTCCAGAAGCAACATTTTCTTCGATTGGCTTTTTTTACTGTTTCGCAGGAGGGCTTACTGCAATTAAACTGTCTTTGTCTAAGTATAAAAGCACAAAATATTCTGTTATTTGAAAGATGTAATGGGGTGGCTTTGTTGCATATCTAAATTACTCACCCACTGTTACAACCTACCATCGAACTAAAGCAGATGAGAACAATAGTCTAAGCATCATTATGAGCATGGATTTTGAACAGTTTTGAAACATCCTTTTTGATTCCTTTCATTTACTCATCTGATTTTGAAACACATAAAACACAGAAGCGTGATTGCAGTGGATTTTGATAAGTACCATGGATTTCTCTCATGCTCTCAATGAAGAAAAGTATTTCAGAAGAACCTTCCACCCAAATATCTCTTTCCAATTCCTACACAGTCCTGGTAGGCAATAATATGCACACATACCACTGGGTAATGAAAAGAAGAATTTAAACAAAACCATAATTTCCCCACAACATGGTTCAACCTCTGAAAAGAGCTGGCATTCTCAATCCAAGGTTTGAACACAGAACCTGAAAGCAAAATGGCTGCACAACTTTACGAACTACTACACTTCAATAATCTGAAGTTACTACCCCCAAACCTAACAAAACTCAGTTTTTATTACAATGTTTGAAGTAATTGAAATGTTATCCAAATAATGCTATTTCAAGACTGTTCTAATTCTCATTACTCTATTAAAGATGTATGACAAGATCTCTGACTTGCAATCAGACCAAACAGTAAATACTGAAAGGTTCTCCTTCCTTTGTGCTGGCATTACTTCGTTTACGAGAAGGCTAAAAGTTAGGGGTAGATTCGGTATTTCTTATGAAGCTTCAACCTTGGATTCACAATTGCCACATCCGTAAGCTCCGAAATCAGAAACCCTGAGCAAATGGAACAAGTGAACGCTATGATCACTATTAAGTTCTCTGACCACAGCATGACAGACAAATTATTGCATCTTTTTCATTTTCATAAGGTCTCCCAAAACCCATGCTTTTTTTATCAGGCAAAATAAATGCAACAAATCTCCAGTCTTGCTACTGACATAGCTTGCCAGCTCATACCTCCAGGTGATGCATATATTTTCCTATTTTATCATTTCAAAGTTAAGTTCAAAGACCTAAAGCTATGATAGATAAAGCCTGGAAAAGAAGCATCTCCAAGGATCCCTCCATCTCACAGTCAGGAAAATTTGGCCAATTAAAAAAGAACCAAATATTGAAGAAACTACAATTAAAAGTTTCTATGGAGGAGTAACGCTATTAAAACAACACAACCTGTCTCCCCCTTCCAATTTCTTCCATCTAAAACTTCCAGAAAGCATCTACTCATAGTACTTCCTGCATCTTATATTACAGGTAGAGCAGCACGTATTTATATTATATGTATGAGAAAAAAAATCAATACATGCAATTCAAATCTCAGCAGCACGTGCAGTTTGATGGATATACTGCTCTAGCTAGTGCCAAGGTGCAGCTGGGAATTGACAAATAATTTCAGTGCTACTACCAGCCCTCGTAGCACCAGATGGGTCCACTCTGAATCTTTGGTCCTCAACAAAGGACTGGAAGAAGGAAGACCTAGTACAAGTCACTACATGGAGAGAAATAGGAAACCCACATTGGCATTATCCTTTGTCTTTGAGATAAGAACTCCCAACAGTTTGCCTTTATATATTCAGAGAAAAATAACTAAATATCTACCACTTAAATTAAAGGACAAAGATGGCTGCACTGAATCAAAAGAAAAGGCTGAAGAAACTGACTTTGGTTACAAAGACCCCTAATAACAAGCAGCAGAACACTATCTTAGAATAGAAGAAGCTGTTATCTACCTCCCCTGCTCCTAATGGGATTCCCTGGGGGCTCTTTTTCACTAGTTTCAAAAGGTCAGTCGCTGTCTTAAAGTGCTTGTTGTCAAGGTTAAAGACACAGTCTAGTCTTTGATACTGAGACAAAGGAAGTATTTGCTGGTTTAGATCACCACAAACTGAGAATAAGGCCCACTGCAGTATTTCAAAGCAGCAAGTGCATAACACAAGATGACCAAGGTAGGGTAATATTCTGAAGGAGAACAAATTAACTTGTAATGATATGCTCAGTGAAACATTTCACTTCCAGCCTGGTCCAAAACGCACTGAAGTTTGCAGAACTTCCATCGATTTTAACAGGTTTTGGAATATGTCCTTTATGTCCTCTGAAATTGTATCAGGAAAGTAGTATCAGTTTATCAGGTTTAGTGGGCACACACACCATATTTTCTCTTTAAGCTTCTCTCCTTTAAGGAGAAGAAAGGTTCATACATTCAGCATATTCAGACACAAGAAACAAAGCAAATGAGAGGAAAGGCAGATTTCTCGATGACAGAACAAAGACAAGTTCATCTTCAAAATGGTTTGTATTTTCTCCCTTGGCAAAAAAAAAAAATCAGATAATATATATTATGTTTTTACTTGTGTTCTCATCAAGATTCATTTCAGTTGTGAAAAGAAAGTGTCTCTTTCTATAAATAGATTATGTCATAAAAAAAAGCAAAAAGTCAATTTCCAGACTTTACAACTATTTTCATCTAATAATTTGTTGTCTTTTGCAACTGCTAAGTTATAAACCTCACCAAAAGAGAGTATGTTATAGCACAACTATAGATAATCGTCTGTCAGCATTTTTATTAAATTCCTTATACCATCAGAGTTCATAAATTGGCAATAAAATATATATATAATTCCAATGGAAACATACCACACTGGGGGCCCAGGTTGTTTTCAATTAAGGAGAAAATACTAGACTATACCTCTCTATCTTGCCCCAGCACACCGCCAGCCAAATTTTAAAAAGGAAAACAGTTCTTGGCTCATTAGCAAAGTCCGAGCTGCCATTTTACATGTGCTCACCACTACAAAATCTTCAGTCTTGATCCTCCAGTTCTGCCCCCCGCCAGGACACACAGAGCTCAGGGGCTTCAGCAGCAGCTGCAGGGGCTCTACGGGCAAAGGCGACTTTGGGCACTCGGCAAGTTTAAAACCTCCTCCTGCGTCCAGGGAACCACAGAGGGCTCGCGAGCCCAGGAGAAGGTGATTCAGCCTCAGTGCTGACAAAGAGCATGGAGACAGTTTTTGATACATTTTTATATAGCAAAATGATCTGTGGTGTGGAGATGCACAAAGTAGTAAACGATAAGCTCGTTCAGGCATGTTACATATACTACAGTAACTCAGAGTTGTGCGCTAATGAAATCAGACTGCACTCAAGCTAGCTTATCCTGAATTATGTCAGGTATTTCTGCCCAGCCCTAAATTGCGCTACCTCATCTAATCCTTCAGAAGACACTCCTTTTAAGTCATCCCATGTTTTTGCAAAGGGGATGGGCAGGGAGAAGAGCCTCTTCTTCCCTGCTTTCATCACAGCTGACGAAGCACCCCCCCAGAGACACAGCCCCATCAGGGGTCGCCCTCCTCTTCCTCACTACTTCAGATCAGGAGCACTCAATGCCCCCGGATTCAACAGGAAAGAAGACAAGAGATTCCCACCTAATTCCGCCTGTAGTTTTGTGGTTAGGACATGCCATGGACATGGGACCTGCATCTCAGATCCACCCCTCCCCCTGCCCAGACAGGCGCTCCAGGCTTCTCAGCTTCAGTCCATTGGCATCTTCTGGTTTTCATCTTCCTTGGACAGCCCTGGCACAAGGATATGCACCTGGTGAACTGCAGCACTAGCAGCCTACCATCTGTCCAAGATTAGAGGAAAAACAGGAGCTGATTCATGTTAAACAGTTCAGCCACACTGAATTTTGCTGACTTATTATTGGTCAGCATATTTATTATGCTAGATATGAATAAAACATTAAACATTTTACTCAAAATATTCAAACTAGCCTGCAATTCTCCTACTTCCTGAGCAAATTTAAATGAGTTTTCTCCCCAATGACATTTTCTTTTTTTATTATTATTATTAAAGAACCAACACAAGGAAAAGCCATGACTAAATATGCCTTTACTAGCCAGGGAGGCGGGGGGGCACGGGCAGCAGGGGCAGGGGGGGAAGAGTAATAACCAGGAGATGACAGAGGCAGCCAAACTTAAATTACTGCTATATGCCAAATTTTGTGCTATTGTTGCTCTTGCATTATTTTGGTAGTCCAATTAACTTCTGATGTTGTCAAATGCAAAATCAGGTAACTAAGAACCGGTTTGTACCATGAGTACTTAAACACAATACTGATAGTAACACAACGACACAAATTTCTGTTGGCCTACGCTATCAATTAAATACTCTCAACAGCAAAGGATAATATACTTATTTTACCAATTATGAATTCCTGTAGTCCAGGAGACAAGTGTTACACATGGTGTCAAACGGCAAAAACTAATTCTGAAATCTTGTTTGCTTGGTTTCTAATTAAACCCATTGCACTACCGCAATGTATGTTTGCCGTTAGCTGCTGCTGGACTTAACTATGTCACCAGCAAGTACCAATAAAGATCATATTGATTTAAGGGCATACACTGCTGAAAGTCAATGTTCCAATAGGTGGAACAGAGGCGACATCAGAATTGCAAGGTCCCACTGAGTTCACCATCCAAAACAAAAATCCCATCCTAAACCATTCTACAAGAAAGACTTACAAATGAGAGCAAAGACTAAACAGGGTAGAACACACAACTTAGCTAATAATGAAAAACCAATATTCCTGTTCATGCTGGAAGAAAAAATATGCTATTAAAAAAAAAAAATCAAATCCAAGACCTGTACCAATTTTATTTTGAAATAAAATTTTTATTTTGAAATAAATTTTTTAACAAAATGCAGGTGTATCTTGCCTTGCTGAAAGGCAACAGAACAGTGAATTACAATTGTTCCAAACAGCGCCTGATTCTCTGTCGGGTTAAGTCAGGAGTAGTCCCAGTGGAAATAGAAGGTACTCTAGTGGTGGTGGAGGGCAGGTCAGACACAGCTACTAGCAGCACTGTGATTTAAGACTCTCACTGATAGTATGTCTGTGAAAAGATCAGGAAAGCTCTGATTGCCTATTATGCATTATTAAGAAACAAATCAATACAGAAATATCCAGGGGCCACTAACATGCACTGCATGTGTGATTTAACCTTCTGCAGACATATCGAGCAAGCAATGAAAGCTGGTCTCCTGCAGTCCCACGGTCAGGGTCTCTGCTGCACTGTACAGCTTGAGCCATGATTGAAGATCTTCCCTCAGGTAGGACATGTGTGGCATCTCTCCTCTTCTACCTCACCTTCTTCCTCCCTCCCTGTTGGATGGTTTTTTTGTGTCTACTAAAGTTCAAGCCTTGGCTTTTTCTAATGGGATCACGAACTGTCTCTCTTTTACCCAGTTCCCTGTTTTCGGGAGATGTCTAGGATGGTACTCACATTCACGACTCCATCCAGCAGGACTGGCTCTGCTGCTGACACATCTGCACATAGTTTTCCCACCTCAGGGGGGTACACTGTAAATTTGTTGATTTTAATGCACCACCTTTCAGCCAGCATGTGCCTCTGCCTCACCCCATCACTTCTCAGAAGCTAATATACGGGAACGGAGCCATGCGCAAGCCCTTGGAAGTTTGTCCCCCTCTTTCGACTATAATGCCCAATGAACACTTGACAACAGATAAGCAGCTGTGACTCCTGCTCGCTCTGCCAGGCACAGCTATCTCGCCTTAACTTGTGCTCCTCCAGCTATACCCCCACTGCCATTAAATTTCATTTCAAGCTCTTTGGGGTGGAGGCTGGTTTGGGAGATGGGGTTGTTTGCATGCAGCAACCAAATGCAAAAGGTGCCAGACTCCAGCTGAAGCCTCTAAACATTACTTTAAATACCAAGACTAACCAGTGATTTCTACATGTTTTTCAGCTGAGGGATTGATTTTAAGGATCAGAGAACAGAAACAGTTCATTTTTGAAAGATAAAGAGTAAAATATTAGGAACTCACAAATGCTCAATAATTTCCTTCACAAGACACGAATACTGCTTAACATTCCCCTCTCTATGAAATAGTATTCTTTTTCTTGAAAACATGAAAATAAAGTTAAATTCTGAACAGTAACATATGTCACACAAACATATGTACCAGCACCACCCTGTGAGCCTCACACCACTTTGCTAGCAAAGCTGGGCAGATTTGTGCTATTTACAGTAAGCATAGTTAATAACTTGGAATAATCATGTTTAGCATTAAGCTCAGAATGAACTGCTGCCAAACTGATAAATGTGGCTACAGAAATTGATAGCTTTGAAATTTGTTCCAAGGTTCATATACAGAAAAGTTCGCCAGCAGACACACAAAAAACAGAACATTTAAGAACAAGAGTATTCTGCATATGACTGAATTAATTCATTATTTGAAAATCACCCACTAAGAAGAAAAACTGCCTCCAGCTTTCGTGACTGGCTGTTTATTTCCAACACAGAAATAACTTTATTCATTGTGAAAAAGGAAGATACCCGATTCTTTCCCTCTTTTGAAGGGTAAAAATAAGTACGTACAGAAAAGATAAAACACCACTCATTTAAAATAGGTCTTCAGGCCTTAAAACATTTTCAGTTGCAACACCAATACAACTCCCATATGACTCTCCTCCTTCCCAAAGTTAAGTGATCCTTACTATTAATTCGTACATTAGCCTACTACAGAAAGGAGTTTCTGTTAGGAGTTCCTCCTCCATCCTCTTAAGCGTAGATATAGAATAACGTGCACTATAGAGTTAAGCTCATAATCGTACCAGAAAAATAATAAAAATGGCAAAGCAATGCAGGTGCTGGGCATTGGACACTAAAAGAACTGGCAATGAGACAGAATGGAAAAGAGCGGAAAAGATTAGCAGTTGTTTCCATGTAGCTTACAGGGCTAGCAGTCATACTAGATAGCACTGTCTATATGTTGGATTGCCCAGCTTCTCACTGCACGGCACCTGGTTCCACATGCCTATAATTGCCAGATTTTTGTTATGTGGGTTAAAATTCTGAGTTTCTACAGGTTTCTGAAACACAATTTCATTAATTCACCGATAACAAACACGAAATCTTATCATAGCATGCCTGCTTTTAGGGAAATGGAGATCATAGCGTGGCAAAAGAAGACTAGGACCAGAAGGGTTGGGAGAGAAGAGGCAGAGAAAACATGGAGAGGCCAAAGAAGAGAGCATCAAGACTCATGGTCAACAATGTTCTCCAAAAATCTTACTGCAGAGCCTAACATACTCCAAACCATAAGTTTCTTTTGCTCATCTGGAAGCACACAAACAAGCTGTGCATCCCTCATCCTTTCCTAATGCTGACATGACAAACTACTAGTGATCTCGCTCTGTCAAAGACAACAAGAAGGGTCTGTTTTTCAGATCTGTAGCTTCCAGGCACACTGCTTGATGCTGGTCAACTCTATGGGCACTACTATGATTCTGCATCGCATGACTGATTAGAATTATTCAGCCTGCCTAGAAAATTGAACAATAATAAAAATGCATTAATATTGCAAAGTCAAGCCCTGAACAGCTACAAGTTTCAAACACAGATATATTTATTATTGTTTAATCCATACATCAGTCTGTGTCCTAAATTGACATCACTCGGGGTAAAATGGAAGCGGCTGTTGCCCTGTTCTGTATTTATCTTGTCAATACTCTCCGGTGAGAAAGAAGAGATGGAAAATCTGAACCAACAGGAAAGGAGTTAAATGAAAGCTTGAAGAGAGCATATTGAACCAGAAGAAAAAAGTATACCATCTTATATTTAACACACATATACTATAGAAAGCTGAATCAAAGATGGGTAAAGTGTTTCTGACTTGAGTAGCTGATAATTGAAACTTCAAATGAAAACATTCCTTTGCTTTGAAACTCTTGGGACTTTTAAGTACTGGAGGAGGAAGAGGAGCATGTGTGAGGACATGGAGGAGAAAGGGAAGTGCAAAGGACAACAGGAAACAGAAACAACTTGAAAGTTGAAATCCACTACAGGAAAGAGGATGACTACCAAGTACAGCAACCAGTCCCATGGAAAAAGTCTTCGACTGGAAACACTCATGTGCTACAGGTAAAACACTCCGCACAGGAATGTTATGTGTAATAAGATGCTGTTTTACTCCATCACTAGCGTATGGTTGTGTACGATCGTACAGTAATACAGCACCGTCTTAAAACTCTAGATTCATACGTGACACTTTCATACAAAGTTATCACTGTAAACAGTGCAATTTACTGTCTGCCTTCTACAGTTTGAAACTGCTGATGCTGTTTAAACAACTTCTGTCCCTTAAAATATTACTCAATTTCTCCATAAAATATTTATATTAAGCTTCTAGCACAGGTTTCTGCTCAGGGTCCTATTAAGCTCTCACAAGGAGCTGAGTCAACATGTCACGTGCTCAACCTTTTAAACTCACTGTTTCTTCCAGGTTACATAAAAATGGAAGAAAACTGGAAGACACAGTTGCAACTTTTCAGTTCTCATTAATGAAAACGTAACTGCAATTAAAGAATAACAAAAGTATTAACATGTATGCATCAAAGTTCTTTTAAAAATGCTGCTCATCTCCTCAACTAAATTCAGCTGCAGCAAATGGAAGGTATTACTCCAGCATGCTCTTATCCCATCCATCTCCTACTCTTCTACATGTTAACCAACTTCTGTGCCAAACAAGATCATTCTACTATAGCCCACACCTTCTGAATAATTGATTGTTTTGACATTAAATGTTCATGCACAGCAGCACACATCAAATCATCTCTGTGACCACGGGAATGTGATCTTTGAGTTGCCAGGTTGCCAAAACTTCCACGAAGTCAATGGCAGTTGTGCTTACATGAACTGTGCTGAGTGTCTGTGGTTTTAAGTCGACTCAAAAATTTCATCGTCTTCAAGAAACAATCTCTGAAATTCTTCTTTGGGACCTTATTTCCCTTGAAGGGAAGTACATACACGAACTTTCGTGACTGAGATCACTTGAACATAACCTCATTTGTTTACTGACATTTGGTTATCCTCACCTCCAGGCAAAACAGCAAGGAAATTTATATGTAAATTATTCAGTAGTTAAAGAATCTGGGTAGAAACCCCACTGCAATATGAGGAATATTTAAGAGGATTACAGGTATCTTAGCTATTTATTAAATTATACTTCCTGGATGTTAGGCTAATCATGAAGATTAAAACAGTCTTGCTGATTTTTTTGAGAGAAGGCAACTGAGATGTATTTGGTTTTAAGCTTCTTGAATTTATATGTATACTTGTGGTAGTGTTATTGCAATGCTGAGCAAAGGAATACACCTTTGCAGCTCAGACCACCCAGGCGTATCCCACATCAGAGCAAAGTCTGAGTTGTTTTGCCCTTTTTTTATTTTTCTCCTCTTGATTACTATATAAGTCTAGAGAGACTAAACTTCCAAGACTCAGACTCAATCAGCATCTTAGCTGTTGTAACAGGCACAAATCATGCAGTTACTAACATTTGATAAGGATATTTCAAGAATGAGAACTCTTCTTCCTTTACTACCTGATGTTTAGAGGCTATGCAAGTATCTTGCCTTAAATCGCATAATCATTGTTAGTCAAATAGCACCTTATTCCACAGCAAGCTGGATGCTACCAGAAAAGCCACATGCTGCTCAAGTGCTGAATATCACCCACTGTACCAAACAGAACTTCAAAATATATACAACTGCACATACCACATCCAGAGCTCTGCCATTTTATCACACCATAAACCCTGCTAAAATACATGGCATGATGAAAGAATAATAGATAAGAAAAATGATAGTTTTAAATAAAATTGGTCAAAATTTAGAATTGGTGCAGGATTCAATAAAATGGCTTACCACAAGAGAGCATACTTGCATATATAAACTGCTCAACAGTTAGGTAATTCCAGCATAGGATTATTTTTTTTTTTTTTTAATTAAAAGATGCAGCTGACCTGCGTATCATCATTGAAACCAAGGACTTTATCAAAGTGAAAAGCCCAATTAGCATCAGTTGTCTCTGGACATATAGGCTAACATATCCCTCATCAGCTCAATAAAAACCCAAGGGTGCCTCTGCTCTCCAGAATGGCAAAACTAATAAACAATTTCATTTAATTTGAAACAGACTACACTAAAATCCAGTTTACCTCTGAGTAACAGTGGATCGCATGCTTTTCTCCATGGCATACATGGAAAAGTAAGTTTTAGAAAAGCTAATATACGGAAAAGTATACTGAAGAGACTTGCATTTACAAACAGAGGAGGGCGAGTGCCATATTTATCAAATTTGAAAATCACATGCTTGAAAATATCTTACGAAATGCATTGAAAACACGTTACCATAATATCCTTTACAGTAACTTTCTAAGCTGAATTAAAACGGTACCCAAAAAGCAATTTTTTTATTATTATTTTTAAGAAGTTATGATAAAATAAAAATGCCATAGCTTCCTCTGCTAACCAATATTTTATTCTGGTTGTTTCCATAGCTTCCTCTACTAACCAATATTTTATTCTGGTTGTTTCCATCAACACCAAATGGACCGTCCAGTATGAAAAAAGAAAACCTTACAAACTGGGAAGAGACTTCAGCATTTTGTAGGGGATTCTTTCATCAATGGAAAGAAAATGCCTTTCCAATTACAATGGTATTTCTATTGCTATGCTTCAATTCCAGTGCTATTAATATATAACACAATAGTTAAAGCATCTCCTCCATGTTAGGTCAACCAGATATATTTTTGATGCATCCTTAATTGCTACATAAATCAAAATCCACACGCTATTTTTCCTTCAAGAAAGAAAAGCAAGCAAAAAAAGCCCATTAAAAAGACCAACCTGGAGATTACCTCACTGTATGGCAGAAAAGCACCCAAACGTTATAGCAACAGGCAAGAATAAACAGAATAGGAAACATGTTTCGTGTGTGCTCTGCAACTTTTAGGCAAACAGACTTACAGGCAAATAAGTGGTAACAATGTTTTTCTCTACAGGTTAGACCTAATTCCTGCAGCCTTTAAAACCCTACTAACAACATTTTGCTAATACTGTCCAATAGGAAAGTAACATTTCAAAACTTGGCCCTGAACACAATTCCCTTTAGACACTCTTGAATCCTAATACTTGAGGTAATGCTGGTAAGCCAGGATCAGGACAAGCAGCCAGGACACTGGGGCCAGGATCAACTGGAGAAATGAAGCTCTACTGCAGAGAAATGTAAGATTTTGAAGGATGAATGGAAATGAGCTCTCTTTCCTGACTCTTCATTAAAAACAAAAAACCCACACAGGGCATAGAGCACCTACCCCAAAACAGGCTATAAAACACATACACGAGAGCAAGGGAGGGGAGGGAGAAGGGACAGCAAATCCTTGCTTTGCAACAACCAAGCTGGATCTGCCAACCGCAAGAATATTTCTGAAGAGTAAACCTCATTCCAGGTCACTCCCATAGCATTTATGTTGATATTTCCTCAAAGGTTTTAGGTCTCCTTAAAACATCAAAACCCAACCACCACCAAACCTAGAAAACAGTTTCACGGAACAGTTTTGACCAGCTCCAATTAAGATACATACAATTCTTACAGCTGCACGCCAGTTTGGTGTTTATTTGAGCAACTTAAGTACTTAATAGATACCTTCACTTTTAATTACCATAAATGTCAAGAGCTTCCTGTAGGGTAAGAAGAGCTCCCCAAATGTTTCAATGATTTTTGAGCTTTATCTGAAGAGGTTAACTTCAGGATTTTGTAATGAAAGCAACCCTACAACGTATTAAAAAAAAAAAAAAAAAAAAAAACAAAAAACAAAAAACCAACAAATAAAAACATTAATGCCTACACATTTTCACCCTAAAACATATCCAAGGACTTTCACTGAATAATAGTGCCTCTTCTTGCACTTGACATTTATTAGTCATGATTTTAAAGTGAGGAGTATTTAATTACAAATAAAGGATCCCTGCCTTTGGTAACTCTCAAGGAACTGCTAATATGAAATAAAATACGATGCTGGAGCCACCGCTTTGACTTTGCCATGTGTATTTCTTTCTTTTGATAATTTTAATAAAATAGGCTGATTGTCGAAGTCTAATTTAAGACTTAATGAAGCACTAAAGGTTGGGGTGATGAAATAGAAGCTGGAACAATAACAGTAAAAACATAGTCATAGACTATGACGATCCAAGAAAAATTTTCTGGCCAATTAGATTTGATTGTGTTAAACAATCACAAACTACAGAAGTAATTAGAGATCAGATACAGTATTAGAAAGTGACTAAATGCTGGTGCTAGTTAACTGCATTTTATGCTTCCTGAAGACACCGTATCCTTTTACCACACGTGTTTTAAACAAGAATCCAGTTTTATCATCAGAATCGTACTTTTGCCTCTCATTTAATTGTGGCCAACTTGTTTCATGAATTTTATCTTCCTGCTGGCTTTACTATTACAAAATACTACTAATATTAAAAGGATATTATGGAAATCTCGTTCACATATAGTCCAACATTGACCGTGACACAAGAAATTAGTAAGAAAGCTCAATGACTGAAGTTAGGCACATGCATTTGTAATAAACACATACACTTATTTTGTGTATATATATTAAAAAAAAATATTTGTGGAACTGTTAAGGTCCATAGATACCCACCATCCAAAGTGAATCACAGAACCAAGACTTTAACGCCCCATTTTAGCAGGCCCAAAGAGCAGCAAAGCAAACCTGCTCTGCCTGTTCTGAACAGCTGAAAGCCCAGTGGTTTTTGCATTTTAAAAAACACCAAAAGAAAAAGGTTTTGAATCCACAAAAACACACACATACACACACACACACACACACACAAAAGCACTTTATGCCAGTGTTCAAGACTTGAAGGTTATTCACAACGGCTCAGCTGAACACTATGGCAGGGAGTCCTTCTTGATGTGATATTAAATACAGTCAGCCTTCACATTTCATAAGCATCTCTGTATTCACAAAGACTGTATAATAACATAGCAGCGAACACACCGAAAAATGTGGAGACAGAACAATATGCTCACAGCCAATTTCCCTAGTACCTCAAAATAATAAATAAATACAAATCCAACTGCTAACACTACAAGCAAATCCAAATTACTATTGTGCTTTGAATCAGTACCCCTAATCTTAATGTGTCTGTAAAAATAGAGAGACAGGAGAAGGGCGAATTTTCAGAAGGCACAAACATGAGTTAACAGCTTAATGGACTTTCTACATCGTAACCTTCTCCTCCAGGTGATGCAATACTCAAAGGATTTCTCCTAACTCACCCACTCAAGTTTTCAGACAATTAATTACCAGGAAAAATTAATTCACAGGAGATCCTTCAGCAACATTTCCACCGGCATATTACTGAATATAAGCTGTGTGCCTCTCTCTGTACCACTGCACCTGATTAAAAATCAAACCTCACAGATATTTTGCAGAGTATCTAGCAAGTCATATGTCAAGCTGCCTAACAGAAAACCTGGTTTCAGCCATGATTCCCGTGATCAAGGTGTAATAACGAGTGCCCATACAAGACAGATCTTGTTTTACTGACAGCCACATGACACGTAGTAACGTCCCAAGGTTAGATTGTACTCTGCTTCTCTCTGACTCTTCCAAATTTAAATTCAGAGAAAATTCTTTATGTGGCAAGAGGTACAGCAAGCTCGTATCTGTTGCCCATTTTGAGTTTTCAAGCTCAAATTCCTTAAAGATTTAAAAATGGGGGAAAAAAAAAAGAAAAAACATTTTAAATTGTCTTTTCACACAAGTACAATCATCATGCATAAAGTAACCCAGTCAAGTTCACTCATCGAGCAGAAAGGAAAATAAGAACAGAAAAAGCAGGACCGTAGCTAGACTGCTCTTCTGTAGAAGCTTTGTGCAGTGTATGATCCTTCAAACCCTGACACAGATGCAGTAATTGCAGTTCAAGTTTAACACAGTCCCTTTTACTCTGCTCTCACCTTTAAGCAAATTTCTATTTAACCAAGGGCTAGGTTCATCTTTTATCCCTCCCTTCCACGCAAGGCTCAGAGATAAGAGGATTTCTCAGATGGTAACAAAGAAGCATTACATTTAGTGTTTGCTGAGAGCAAGCTCTCCAAGTTTCTCTTCCCTTACTTTAGTTCTGTTCTAAATTGTACATTCATCCATAAAAGGGTTGCATTAATCCTGTCCTGTGACTCATTATTTTTCATAAGACTGGAATAAACAAAAGATGGGAGATGATTCCGTTTGCACAGACCAATTTCAATTTTCAAAGTAAAATCTTAAAAAGGATGAAGGAATAATAGGAATGTATTCAATCTAAAATATGGCTAGCCACCACAGCAAAACTACAGTTAAACACCACAGAAAAACTGTTTTTCCACATCACTACTAAGATAACCATGCCAAATATTGTCACTTATTAAAAGGTAGAGTTACTTGCTTGTAATTATGTACAAGCGCTAGACGCTGGCTGCAAGATCACAGGGCACCTTTCATAAAGTGGGGCTGGTTGCTGCAAACACTTAACTCACCTGCGTTCATAAGCACTACTCTAACAAGGAGCAGAATCAATTTTCTGGCAAAAATCTAATACCAAAATTGAGGTTCACCGAACATCACAGAGTATCACCTTTTCTAGGCGTCCTCCTCTTCAGCCTTCACCCTGAAGCTGACAGGGTTTGTTTTTTTTTTTTAACACAGAGGACAGCGAACACGGTTTTAGTAAGCTCCCTTAAAATGCTAGTAGTAGAACTAATTTTTGTTGTTTCATTCTAGCAATATTTGCTCAATTTAACAGAGTTGTAACACTATGCTGTAAAAGGAACAAGACTGGAATCACCAGGTAGCGTGCTTATTTAACCAAATTAGAGTCAACAAACCTTGTCCCAGTTCCAGGAGAGAATCTTCAACTTCTGTCAGCCCAAAATATCCACATTTACTTACATGTACTCAGATGGATCGCCTAGAGAACACCAGAAAGAGCAACGGGAAAAAGCTAGCCACTACGTGGTTTACAGCATCAACAAGCAACACTTGCACTGTGGTACCTCTTTCACCTTTGTATACTGCCATCTTAAAACTTGAAAATTAAGAAAGTAGAAGCAAAGGTCTTGCATCCCAAAAACAAGAAAGTGATTTGTTTCACTATATTTTATACTAATTGAATGGGAATAACTGCTTAATGCAGATGGCAAAGAGAAGCAAGAATATGAACGTGGAGAGCAGCATCTTGAGCAGTGCTGCTTTTCATATGTAACTGAGAAGTTATCCTGGTTGCCTGATGGAGTTTGTAGGGAAGCGTTTTGTCCAGGGGTAGCTTTGTGTCTCTGACTGTTGCTCAGAGTTTGCCTGTGATAAGGAAACGGAAATTAGCCAGCAGCCAAGAACTGATTTAGCCTCAGCTTTAATGGGAGATTCCTTTCAAGCAGCAGTAAGACCCGGTTTATCCTTAAAAGGCTTGTCAACTATTTTTGACCAGGTCAGCCTTATTCTGTAAATCAGATCATTTAACTACTGTCTCGCTCTTGTTTCTGACTTCAAATACTAGTTCTGCTTCCCTGCAGTGCCCCTGCTTTGCATAAGCATCGTCCAAGTTTTAAAAATTAGATACTATGACCATATCCTCTCAGTGCCATTCTAAATCTTTAATTACTAACTAATATAAATCATCTCCTGAAAATAATGGTGTATGTCTTGTTGGTTAAATATTTAATAATTATTTAAATTTAATACTTTCTAGTGCTGGAAAGTTTGAAATCAGTCAAGTAAAAAAACAGTTTTAAAACCAAGCACTGGAAATGCACATTTTGTGCACTTCATTTCATTTTATAGTCTCCAAGAACTATTACAATTTTTAATAAACTCGTATCTGGGATTTGAAGCCAAACACTTATGCTCAAAAGGCACAAATTTATTAACTAAAAGACACCCAAAGTGGTAACAAAACTTATTCCCCAGTGGTATATTGCAAATGGGCTGTAAAAATTACATTTTATTAACCCAGCTGCAATTAAAGAATAGCAGCTGTACCATTCGCATTGCAATGCCCCAGTTTCAGTGAGATGACAAATATTGTTCATTATTCATTATATATTGCTGATTGGCAAACATTTTTCTTAGTCCACTAGTGATGTCTCCTGGGCTTGACTGCTTCTCTTTACGATTGCAAACTGAGTTCTCCTGGTATCATGGGGTTTGCAAATGCTAAGAGTCTGTCTTTCCTCTAAGATGTTCCACATTTCAAAGAGAATGATAAATTTCTGCTGAAGCCAACAAAACTAAGCAACATATATATATATATGTATACACACACATACACAAGTATCTGGCTGTTTTTAAAAATGTTACTGGCAGTTACTTACTTTTCTACAGTTAATAAGCCAGTATCACAGACTCCATCTCTTTACTGGGATAACACATTCAAATGTTTGGCAGGTAGAAAATGAGAAGCAAAGAAAAATAGTAGCTAAAATGTAGCGCAGAAATGTACAGAGCTACCTATTAGATTTTACAATCAAAAATAATCACTAATGCAATAATCTTTCTTTAGAATGAATTAATACTGCATGCAGTAGATAAAATATGGGCAGCATCCTGCTTCCACAGTTTACCATGCTCTGACTTAGAGTTGGAGTACATATACTGCTCTGTAAACATTTAGCCAATTAGGAAAACACTACAGTAAGATAAAAGTTGTATGACTTCTGAAAAGAGATACAAAGCCACAGTTAGGTCAAACAAGTACATAGTATATAACAATCAAATACTGGCATTCTGCTTCATACATCAGAAAATCTTAACTAACTCAGCTTTGTTATGATCCTAGCTCCAACAAAACAGCTTTAAAATTCTCTATTTAAAATTAATTTTAATTGAAATGTTATGTGCAGCCCACAACATTTTTTTAATTAATATTTACTCCATTTCTGACAGGTTTTCTAACCCTTAAAGACAGCACCAACCCGAGGTAAGTATCATACTGAACTCTCGAGCCTTGTTTATGTTGCTGACTACAAAATAACCAGTTGCAAACCCGGGAATGGTAAGAGCACACAAGCAACAAGAAACAAATACCTTTGTTTTCACATCCAGAGACTAACAAAGTAAAACATTTAGGCACATCTCACAACATAAACAGTATTTGAAAGTTACATTTGACAAAAAGTAAAGACTTAAAGTTTGTTATAAATACACCTCCCAACAAATACGGATACAGAGCCTGGTTTACCATTGTATATACTTCAGGAAATTAGTTACACATAGACAAGTTGTTAGCACTGAGAATGCTGATGCATTACAACTACCTCTCCATGTTAAAAGCAACTGCACAGACAGCAGCAGAAGGTCAGGTTCCAGGCTACACATCTCTCCACGGCACAGAATGTGTTTTGTTCCAAGGCTTCTCTAACCAAGAACGCAGCAAAATTTCTGTTGACTTCACTAGACTATGAGAGCTGAAGCAATGGGGGTGAAGGTTTCACGGGATTTCATTGAGCCTATGGATACAGGCAGGATGCAGTTTGGTGAAAACTAGTCACTCTGGGGTGAAAATGCTGCCACGTAGCAGGCTTCGCGTACAAAGACACAAGGTTAACATAGCCAAAAGGGGATTTCCCGCTTCTTGGTACCAGGAACCCATTCTGACTAGCCATTATCAAGGCTGGGTGCAAAGAAAGAACAGGCTGGGAAATCCATTTGTCACTGCTTATTTCTCCCAGGACCCCCTTTTCCCGCTCCTTCCCTCCAAAGGAAAAGCAACCATCTTTGGGAGAAAGCAAGCAAAGGTTTGCAAAAACAACTGATGCCTACCAACCCAAAAGGCTGCAGCACAGACTAGATTCCTCTGCATAAAGTTTATAGACTGACAGCAACAGAAGATGACATTACCAGATTAGCAGCAAAATAAAGATATTGTGGAATATGGGCAAGGTTTCCTTATGAGAAAAAAATTTCCCCCTTCCTTTACATCTTCCTAGATTAGGTAAACAAAAGGCATCCCTGTCATTTCCCCCCTGAGATATTCACAGCATTTTCCTTTGCACTCGAGAGACTCCATTTGCAAAAGCATCAACAATATCAACTTTGACTCACCTACATCATCGCAGATATTTGATTATGTTCACTGCTAAGTGAAAGTGGTAGAAAATAAACATCTACTTTTAAAAAGCACACGGCGAGCCAGTAACATGGCAGGCTCTCTTCTCCTTGTTACAGGCTTACTGATGGAGTAGGAATTACCATTCTTTCCAGAGTAAAAATGCAACCTAAGTAGTTATAATAGTATTGTTTACTTATAGAGTATTAGTAAGCCTTATTTCTTATCATATCACATTTTCTAGGTAAAAATTTCAGACTGACAGTTTGTAATCACTACTACAGGGAATGACTTCAGAGTGTTTCTTCTATGATAATGGAAACAAGCCTTGACTTGTAGGCACAAGGGCTGGGTTGCAAATATACTTTCATCCCAAAAAATCCAAGCCCCACACTGAATCTGAAGATCTGTAAGAGTTTGTATGTAGAGCTGATCCAGGACCTCCTCTCCTCATGGAATGTCTCTCCCTCTCTTTGCTGAAATCCTACTAAATCCATCAAAAGGCCTATACAGATGTGAGTCTCTACTAAGCTTGCTGCTGTCTTCAAATCTCATGCACACTGTGGCATTTTCAAGATCTGAAATGCATGTTATGAAGGTTTCCTGTTGACCCAAAGCAGCTTCACAGCATGGTGTATCTGAGAACTGGGAAGAGGACAGCACAGGCTGCCTCTTTGCAAAGCTTCTGAAGGAAAGACCACAAGACTTTACAGACCTGTCTGAATCATAAAGAAAGGAGCAAAAAAAAAAGCATTTAAGAAAAAAAAAAATAGAGGCACAACATTTATTTTTATTCTTTTCAGTGAATTAATGAATTCACTGAAATAAAAATGGTCATCCAGGAACATTAGCTGTATGCACAGTACCAATTTTATCACCATTTGAGTTCCTCAACACTGCATTTACTACTTGCCATATGAGGTCCACTTCCTTACAATGTTACTTCTAATATGATCTGGTATGTTCGGATAGTTTCTTAGTAAGTAATAAACTGGTAGCTGGGGTGGGATGGGTTGGTGGTATCTGGTTTTGTGGTTTGGTGGGGTTTTTTTTAATAAAGAAATGTGGCAGTAGTCATGAATTGCCACTTCCAGGCCACAATACTGAACTGACCTACTTGAAGGATTTGGGTTTTTTTTTTTCTGGAATTTTGTATTCAACCCTAAGCTGATTTCAGTGCCGAGTACAGCAAAGCTTCATAAACTTACTACACAGAATCTATTAAAAAAAAAAAAAGTTGTGCATTCTGAACTTTATATCACATGGGGAGAACGAACAGAAACTCCACTTCGTGCACACTGTCGGCTCGTGGTAGGCGGGAAAATGAGCGCATCTCTTCTCACTCTTAATTTTCCAAGAAAGCAAAATAACTTTTTAAAATGGGAACCATCTCTGCTTGAAGAAGTGGTTCGCAGCTTATGCAGACCATGAGTCCCGCTATCCTACCTTACAGCAGAAAGCGCAGAAGCACTGCCTGTCAGGATTGTCTTCAGATTCCCATGCCAAGTACCACACACTGCTTGTTGCTCTAGGCTATGCTAAAAGGCACAGACTACCCCCAAGTATATATACTCTTTCCAAAACTGTTTGCTACACAGAACTTCTATTTTCACCACAAAGTTCAGCATTACCTTGGTTGCTGCTCAGTGAAATATTTTTAAAGGACCTGAAGCATTACAGTCACTTTCCATTAAGCGAAACGATTGGAAACTTCAGATAAGCTCAGGAAAAAAAAAAAAAAAAAAAAAAGTGTCAGGCCTGAATGTAAGAAAACCCAGCAGGCTCTCACACATTAGAGCAGTGTGGGTTCCCGAATTCAGCTCTCAAAGAACCCAAATACAACACTAATGATCTTGGCACAGGGCATTTCCTGCAGACTAATGACCAGCAGGGAGGAGTTGATGGCCCACAGGGCAGCCAAGGGCCATTAACCCCAGCCAGTCATTAATCCCCAGGAAATGCCCTGTGCCAAGATAATTTTCTTATTTCAAAATGAAAAGCAGCAGAGACTATGTAGGTTGTTTTGTTTTGTTTTAATGAATGATGCTATTCAACTGCTATCTCCAGGGTATAACACCTATGTGAGTTAACTTGCTATAGTTTAACTAAGAGACTGCAAATGCAGAGAATGGGCAAAGCACACCAGGACCCAAGCAGAAAACAATCACTGTATGTGAGGCTGACAGCAATTAGGGGATGGCTGCAGCCCTATTCCTTTAAGAAACATGAAGAAGTGCTGAATCACTGCATCATGAGCAAAGACTTTGCTGTGAGCTACATTTCATCATTCCCAACTGTGCTGCTGAGCACACTCTCAGTAATAAGAGGCATATATCTGCCTCGTCCATGCAAAAAACTAGTATGTTGCTCTAGAGTAGACAGTGCCATGGACTTCATATAATACTTTATGGAAGAAAAGGACTGTTATGTTCATTACCATTCCTGACACTTACACCTGTTGGTAAATCACACTTCCCAAAAATCACACCCTCAAAAAAACCCTACCAAAATAATCTAGAACAATATCTGACTTACGTGGACAACTTCATAAAAGCTCTCAGTTTATAACAAGTAGCTACGGATTGGCATAGACACAGAATAAGGTAGAACAGTAAACCATATTTACAAGCTGACCTGTCACCATAAACTTCAGTCCTCTGTTAACAGGCAATTTGAGTGCTTCACCACGGTGTTTGTTCAGCACGGGTAACAAAACACACGGCCAGAGTGTTCCCACTGCAGCTCATGAGTGAAGCCAACTTGCAGGTACTGCTGGGATTCACTACAGTGACCCTTGTGCGCCTTGGACTCCTGATGGACTTATTCACATAGTATCCTCGAAGATAACCACTCTGAAGATAGGAAACTTGCACACAGAGAGGGATTTTTCAGAGGGCATCAGGTGAATAACCATCTTTGATATGTTGAACCTTATCAACATGCTGAAATTCACACAGCCTATCACAAAACTGCCTGGCAAAGGAGTACGCGGAAGCAAGCACCAAATCCCCTGACATACATGCTTTTAGAAACATTTTTACTATATTGACAATACGTGGATGTAGAGAAGGGAATTCTTATCTTTAAATTCGGAGTTTAGCATATCTCCAGGTTATCATGACTGCACATCAGTGAGCCTAATTTTGTTGGTCTATAATCATGCAATTAAAGCTTCTTGCTAACAGCATTACAACTGCTTTAAATACCAATACACCACCAGACTTAAGGTTAAGAGATTTTTGTTCTATAAATACCATCCTAGTCTCTTACAAATGAAATGAGGTCTTGGCGGAAAAAAAGACAAGGCAGAACAAAGTCTTAAAAATTAATCTAAGCAACTAATCTCCAAGAAATTTCACCATCCTCTTATTTATAAACTGTCTCATCTCTAACTAAACTACTCAAATAGTCCTAAATAAATAAATAATTAGTTTCTCTTCTCAGAAGCACATCTTCTTTCCCCTCTACACTGACAGTCATATTTTTACCTGCAAACCTAGTGCCTGTGAAAGACACTTGCTATTTCTCATAGTTTTAAGCTGAGCTTACTGTATGGAGTATCTCCTCTGCACAGTCCCTTCCTAATCTTCTGTAAAGTGCTGTTTTCAAAGATGAGGCTATATGAAAATGGATTTTTCTGTCCTAGGGAAGAACGTACATGTGTTTTTATTTAGCAATAAACTGCTGCGCATGGCTACTTGCTCTTAGAGTCCCTAATCTTATAGGAGGCTAATAAGCATCCTCCCCTCTCCCAAGGAGAGGAGCACATACAGTACTTTGGAGCATCAGGCTCTCATCAAGACTATATGTGAGCAAAGGGGAAAGATCCTAGCACTCTTTTAACAAGTGCTTGCTGTCCTCTGGTTATACATAATTTACTGGCAATAAAAATAATTCACCAAAACGATTCAGGAGGGACTGAGCAAAACCAGCAATGCTTTTCAGGAATTTGCTGCCCTGCTGCTACAAAGGTCAGCTCGTCTTGCCTGTTGATTAGTTTGATACATTTATTCCCACAATGAAAAGCAGAGTTGAAAGTTTTTCTGTATTAAGAAGTAGAACAGTGTATCAAAACCTACTCTGCATTAACAGAGGGCAGATTATCCATTTAGTTTGCACAGAGTGGAGCAGAGTAGCAGAAAGCAAAACACAGAACTAATTTGACTCCTTCTCCAAAGATACATCCATATGTCACATGAAGTTGTACACACGCCCCATAAAATGCAGCTTTTAGCCTCTTGCCCAAGCTTCCTACAGACACATCAAGTGGGGAAAAGCAGTAGCAAAAACATCTTTACACAAACATACCATAATAGCTTTTTTCTTCAGAACAGATGTCATAATAGCAAAGCAACTAGACCTCGCTCTGAAAAACTGCATCTGTTGCAATGCAATCTCCACACCAGCAACCCTTTCCTGCAAAAGGGCAACAATCAAAGGGAAAGAAACTGCAGATCACCGATGGGGTCTGAATTAACAGGTCCATCTTCAGCACAGAATGAAAGTTAATACAATATATTTCACACAGGACTGGATTTCAAAAGCAGGACAAAACTGTAGCAAAGAAATAACTTCTTAAATACTCAAACAGCTGCTCACAGTTTTACAGCCCAAAGCCAGTCCTGTACACAACAGAAGAGACTTTGTAAACCTATCATGGGAAAGGTAAAGAAATCCTAGATACTATGACGACTGAAAGAGGCCAATCTAATAGAATAGAGAGCAAAACTTGGTTTCCTTATTCTGATATAAATCTAGCAAAACTCCACTGCTTTTGGCAAAATCACTAATCACAAATATACTGTTTGTTAATACAGTACTCAGAAAAGACAAGCCCAAACTGAATTGTATTATTTTGCTTAAATTTGAAATTGAAACCTTAGTATTAATTTAAATATATTCATACCTACTGTAATACACTAGGTATTAATACAGACAAGCATTGTACCATAACCAATCACTATTTAGTGCAGACTTTTTCCCCCTAGCTTTTTTTTTTTTTAATCGATAATCTTATCCCTCAATAGAAATAGCTCTTTTTTAGAATATACTACAGTCCCAAGTAAGAACACAGTTATTACCTTGATACAGTAATTGGAGCCCCCCTTGGTGTGCATCTCTGACACTTTAATTCTGTCAGCCCAGTATATTGAATTTTCTGTGTCAAAATTAGAGAATGCATCAATAATCTCAACAGTTGACAGAAACCGTTCTGACAGAGAAAAGACAGAGCAAAGTTTAAATATTTATTCTTTCAGTGAAAACTTTGAATGTTAGTGCAAAAATCTTTTCAATAGAAAAACAACTCTTTCGTTACTGTGGTATCTTTAATAGCTGACAAAGTCTATCTGTGCTACAATATTCCAGAATACATCCGAGTTTTTAAAGATTAGTGAAAAAAGTTTTTAAACGTGCTCAAGAATTTAGAAGCACATGTTCCAGATTACATTTACCAAGAATGATATATCCCAATTCCCCTGAAGTCCTTCTCGTAGCTCTTCTGACAGGGAATAAAATAAGAAGCATGCCAACAGTTATAAAGTGCTCACGATCTCCTTTGACCTCTCTACTAGGTGCACTGACCTCTCTACTGAGCAGCCTCACAAGTCACAGAATCACAGAATGGTTTGGGTTGGAAAGGACCTTAAAGATCATCTAGTTGCAACCCCCCTGCCATGGGCAGGGACACCTTCCACTAGACCAGGTCGCTTAAATCCCTGTCCAACCTGGCCTTGAAAACTTCCAGGGAGGGGACATCCACAGCCCCGCTGGGCAACCTGTGCCAGTGCCTCACCAC
>JAVKLA010000084.1:35773323-35811841 GCA_034782735.1 Sagittarius serpentarius
GGAGCGCACATTGCTGGGTCATGTTGAGCTTCTTGTCAACCAACACTCCCAAGTCCTTCTCTGCAGGGCTGCTCTCAGTCCATTCTCCACCCAGCCTGTATCTGTGGTTCGGACTGCCCCGACCCACAGGCAGGACCTTGCACTTGGCCTTGTTGAACTTCATGAGGTCATCCTCAAATTAATGAAAACTTACATATTTTTGGTAGTTGGCAAGTGTGCTTAAACACAAGTAAAAGCAAGGCCTGCAGTTGTTTGGTTTACATCCACCTTGTGGGCAGGTTTTCCATCTGCACATCATACACAATTTCCTTTAGCTTCAAGTTGAGAGGCAACAATAGAGGGTGTTTTGCAGGAAAAAAAAAAACATTAAAAAGATAATCACTGTATATCTTACATAGGAAACAGAAGAAACTTGATTCTCCCTTATACAGCTCCGAAGAGGCTTTTAAGAATTATATGAGCTTTTCAAAGAAGGATGTTTTCTTAAATATTACCTGTTCTCCACTATTGGTAACTTTGTTCGAAGTCCAAATGGGACTAACCAGTTCAACAAAGATCACTACAATTCACAGAAAAGTGAAAGAGATTATTCTCAAAACTAACAAGGAAGACACACACACACACAAAAAAAACCTCTACACAGCTGCTATACAGGCAAATTGTACTGCCTGCAGCTTTTACTTTGAAGGTCAAATATTCTCCAAGTCATCAAAGAGATTGCTCTTCAAAAGGTGAGAATAACAGTTCCTGTATACAGAAATGTTCTGCCCAGCTATTTCGTGCAGAGAGGCCCAATGATAGCCTTTTTCATTCCTAGCTGGGAACTGCAGGCCAAATGTCATGCTAAGATAATAACGGGCTGATTTCAGAATATTGAGAAGCAGCTTGAAAGTGAAAAACAACTTCCACAAAATGAAGAAATGGCAGCATTTCCGTACAACTGCAGCCCAAGATGATTTAGGGGAGCAATCAAATTGGTTTCAGCATCTTTGTCCCTCTAATTTATCAATCTGCAATTACTGTCATTGTCAATAATTTGTATCAGTTGTAATTTACCCAGTTAAGAAAGAAGCAGATGCTAAAACCCAAATTACATAATTCCAAGTAAGAACATTACTGATAGTTGCTCCAGTTAGCCATGGCCCTCAGAGTGGACAGTGTCAGTTCATCTCCATGGAGGCAGAATTCCACATTCTTTTAAATATTTTTTTTTCCCCTGTAAACAAACAATAACCAACATGCAAAAAAGCTCCCAACTACAGAAAATGCTCCATTGTGTCAAGGTTAATAATGCTGAGTCTTAGTATACAGCTGATTTTCTTCAGCAGTTAAAAAAAAATAATCAAATTCAACAGAAAAAAAAAAATTAAAAAAATAGGACTAAACTGACCTGTGCATTTCCACTAAGAATACAGTTTTCCCAAAGCCATTTTCCTGACCGAATGTGGAACTTACATCCCCTTTGAGCCGCTGGCTCTCAGGAATGGCTGCTGACACAGTGCATTCCTACACCTAGGTGCAGGTTTTTGGCGGGAATCCAATAAGAAGCTTAAAAGTCTACTCCTCAACATTTTTCTCCCAGATCAACACTGCCACCTTCCACTTACCCAAGAACTCGTATCTCTTAGTTGATTAACATCCTCCATTTTGCATCTACTCACGTTTTTATTTAGCACAAATAAATGAATGCATACTTGAGCTCTCCTTGGTATTACACACCACTGCTGACTTCAAGAGTACAAAATCTTGGTCATCTTTTCACCTTCCAATGTTGTTATGAAAAGCAGCAAAGGTCAAATATTGTTTTGCCTCTCAATCTCACCCTGATTATTCAGCAGACAGAAAAATTCTAGAGCCACTCAAGTCTTGTTTACAACTCACATTTCTCTAAAAAGATTAGAGATGTTCTTTTCCTTTCTCCACCCACAATCAAGAGGGAGTCACTGCAATTTACCTCATTCGTCCCATGTTTCCACAGTGAAATGACTCATTTGTGAACATAATTTTTCACCAAACCAGATCATGCAGAAGAGGAATGCTGTTCTCCCAGTGCTGCTGTTTAAAACAGAGACTGAAAAGGGACTGAAGGACTTGTCTGTGGCCACAGGATTAAAGTACTTCACGATTTCCATCATTCTTGGCTGGTTTTGCTAAACACTTTGTTTAAAATGTCACATCCTACCCACCCCCACCCCAATTAAGTTTATAAATAACTCCATGCTACAAAACTGAAATGTAGATTTTTCTGAAAATTCAGCAGCTCAGAGTCATTTATAACTCACTGGGTTGTGGGGGTTTTTTATTTAATCCTTCGCAAATACATGGATACTTCCGTACCTTAATACTCCCTTTTCATAGCGTAGGGCAAAGGTCATCAGATTTTGGTTTGGGATATTTTCATTACATGTCCATTTTATTCCCTAAGTATGGCAGTTAAAGAAACTTGCAGGAAGATATCACTGACTTTATTTACTTTCTTATTTACTCTGCAGCAGCCAGACACATGTCTCTCTGTACTGTTCCTGAGAGCTGTTACTGCTAAAAGGTAATCTAATTGAGCCTGAGCCTTCAACACATCAAGCAGATGGCTATAAATAATGCAAAGATGCTGAACTTGGTGGAGCTATCACAAAAAACATTCACACCAGTAAGTCCAACTTGTTAGAACATCTTTAGGCCAAGTCACGCTATACAGATCTTTACAACTAGCTCAGGAATTCAAGACTCATTCGCCAGTGTATCAAATTCTTCCTTGTCCATCTGTAAAGCAAATACTGTGCACACTTGTAAATCCCCTTAAAGTTCTGTTTCTACTTATACTGCTTTCAAAAACTTGTGCTGAATACATAAACTGGTAAGTATGGGGCACTCAGGAAAAAAAAACAAACCAGCTGAACCTGTGCATTTATTACATGACAGATTATCACATGGATGTTGAGAGAATGAGAATTTTTTAATTGTTTATTTTAAAGGGTAGCAAGCACAGAAGAGTATGATATGGGTAAAGATTTGTTTGCTTCACTTCTAACTTCCCAGCCTGGTGTCTCTGTCAGCTGCACTACTCAGCTTGGATTCCTGTGTTGAAATTCTAGTTTTAGGGAGGGGAAAAAAAAAAATCTGAAGAAAAAGGATGATAATTGGGACTTTTGTTTTTCTGCTTTGGCTAATAAGAAGGTATGGATGTTTATATTCCCATTTCCTTTACCAGTCTCTTCTCCTATTCATGAGCGTGTGTGTTTCTAGCACACTCTTAAGAGCGGCAAACACTCCTAGAAAATTTAACTAGTATGTCAGAGTAACTTCTGCAATTTGTCTTTAAATAGATTTGAATAGCAGTCTCTTCATTTGAATAAAACCTTGCTTAGCTATTTTGCAGAGAAAGAGCCCAAAGAATCAAGCACCTGTCTCAAATTGCAAAAGACTTGATAAGCACATAAGGATAGTTCATCTCTAAAAAAGAAACGCTTTAAGACTCATTTAAAACCATTTCACCACTTTTAAAAATGTACGTTTTCATAATCTGCTGCTTGTATAGAAAGCTTACCTGCAAAAGAAAGTGGAAATTCATGTCATAAACATCATGTCTTTCAGGTTTCCACCAACTACAGAACAAAAATAGCCTTAAGTAGTTAACCACTACTTATCCCCACTTGCTGGCCTGTATTTTATAGGAATTTTGGGATTCGTGCTTTCAGTAAACTCAAGCACTAATCATCTCAAAGAAAAACTTCAAGTAAATACATTAAGCAGGCTCCATCTCTAACCTCTACCCTCCAGCAGAAGCAACAAGTCAGAAGTATACCTCAGGGAGAAGGGTATTAGTCTACCTCTCAGTTTCAGGCGACCCTGGAAAAAAACATGAGATTTAAGAGAGCTGGGGAAGCATTGACAAGAAAGATTAGCAGCAACGGCAACACTGGGAAAAGTAACACAGGAGACAGAGACAGTTGATGCAAGCCAGTCTTACTTTTACAAAGTAAGAGAAGCTTCTCATCAGCTTCCGATTTTAGGATTTGGGATAAATACCAAGTATTTTTATTTCTCAGCTTTATTTTTGTCTTTCCATTCCTATAATTCTATAGCCGTTTGACACATCATATATACTTGGCTTTTCCTCTCCCTCAAAAATAAATTTGTCACTTTCCCCTTTTTTAGGAAATTACCAACACTATGTTGCCATTTGGGAACAGTACTAATATTACTTTACCATTTGGGAAATAACCCATTGAAATAATCAGCCCACATCACTTTCAAGTGATGTAAAACACAGCTCCACTGTAGCTAAATTCTCAAGCCAAAGGAAGCAAGAGCATGCTTGCTTTGTACATTCACTATAAAGCATCCCAAAGTGCCACTCCAAGCAAGGTAAGGTGACAAATTTGACTCCTGTTAACTGACATGTATTTACATTTATGTATACATAAATGTATGACATATGTATTGTATTTTTAAAAGAATGCAAGGCAGCATGGATTAAGTAGGAACATGGAATCTGATTAAAAAAGAGAAAAATTAAATAACAGATGACTGTCTCCAGAATGCCCAACAGCTTTAGTAGCAGTAGAAATAATCTGCATATTAATTAAGCCATGACTGAAGTTAGGCCCATTAATTTTGTAGGAAAGGAGAACAGGCTGCCATGGACAGCTTCCCCAGTAACTGGTTTATACATGTTTTCCCTGCCATTAACTCTGTACCTATGTTGCTGTAAGTTACATTACAACTAATCAAAAAACTACTTAAGGGGAAGAATGGCAAGTGCTTTGCTTTCAAGGAAAAAGAAAAGCCTTGGGGAAAAAAAGAACTTTCTACACTTCCTTTTGCCCTCAGCTTTCTTCTTCTGGAATGAAGTAATACACGTAGATAATTCTAAACAAAGGATATTGAGGCAACAATCATCTACAAAACATTTTTTCAACTATTGCTAATGGGTTTTATTTATTTGCTTTTGCACATCCTGTCTAGCACTGGCTTGGTTTTTGTTTGTAAGGTCTCCTTTTCTCTAGCAAGGACATGCCTCCAATTAAAGAATGAGGAAATCAGTATTTTCTAATCCATGAAAAAAAGTTTCTAATGCACGATTCTTTCAAATGCTTGAAAACACAGATGCGTGCACTAGAAAGCCATTCCTTAAACTATAACACAACCAAAAATCCTACCTTAATGAATGCACACAGTATGAAATAAAGAGCTGCTACAATCCAGCTGGTTGCTATGACCTCTGGGGATGTCTCAGCAGCCACAGTGCAGCAGAGCAGCACAGAATCATCTAGAGAGAACAAGCTCTGCTAGAGGAAAACTTTCAACTGCTATCAGAGTGAACAGGGCTTAAACTCCTAAAATTCATCATGCGTTTAGGTGCTTCCCCAAACAAGACTGTAGAGCTTCCATCAATTTACTTCGACAGTCAAACTTCTAAAACACGTTTACTGAAATGTTTATGCATTTTATTTCTTACAGCAATACATGAGTCTTCTCAAACTTTTTTCCCCGAGATTTAACGAAAGTGCATCACAAGTGTTTTTGTCACAGCTTTCACACATTATCAAGTTCTGGTAGTCATACGAATTCTGCTAATACTTCACAACATAAAATTATTTCAGTATGAATCATACCTTAGCACGCTGTGTAAACATCCCTGATGTTTCACATTTGCATCCTGTACTTATGACTCTTAAGCTGCCAAGCACATGGTTTTAGACAGGATTAGAGACAGATTTAGAGAGATAGTGGCTACATCTATCTACGTTGCCTTACACTAGTATTACTTAATACCATAACTATTTAAGAAAAAAACCACCAGGTTTTCGCTAGAAAAGAATATGCCTCTATTAGAGTACCTAGAGAGGATTACAACCCTCACCACCAACCCCCCTGAGGTTGTTCATGTATCTACAACTAGCAGCACATAAACTACTATTAAGTAATATGTGAGGAAAAACCAGAGTCTGGAATGGTCTCTCCAGGACCTACACGTGGCCAAGCACAGAACTGCAGCCTCTTGCATTACCCTACCCACAGGGAGGAAGCTGCGCTGGAGGCTGACTCTTCCTCCCAAAACCTTGCCAAACATACCACAGAGCCATGAGCTGCTGTCCCTATCACTGTACAACACAAGTCTTACCCTCAAGAGTGGCAACTAGGTCAACTATGTTTGGGAATTCTCAGCCTAGAGCAGGCTTTCTAACTGCATGCCTTGTCTGCAAAATACTGAGAAATGTATACAGATGGGGCATGGAATAAATGAGACTTCAGGTGAACCTTTCTAAGCATCACAGATCTGCAGACTGCCTGGCATCTCCATTCAATGCACTTCCCAAATATTTCAAAGTATACTGCTTCTGTTCAAATACAAACCCAGTTACTCTCAGTTCCACATAGCAAGTGGGAAAGGCTCTCCTCCGGCCATGACAAAGAGCAGTTATACAGCCTCTCCCACTTGGGTCACGCATCTGCCTGCCAGATGCCAAGCAAGCAGTCCGAAACCATGTCTCCTCACCTCCTGCCTGGAGCAGGTCTCCTGAATACAGCAGTAGTGGCTTTGTTTTAACTTCAGGAAAGTCCTCAGACAGCAGCTCCTGTAGGTGACCAATCGTCCCCCCACAGCAAAACTTGGTTTTGCCAGGGAGCCAAAGCAAACCTGGCAGTATTTCAGGTGTTTCCTTCCCTGGGTACAAATACCACCAAAAATGCTCTAAGTTAATGATTATCTACAGTAGTAAAACCAGTTACAGTTTCAGCAGCACAAACAGAAAAAAAAACGGAGGGTGTTCATACCGTACATTACATATTACGTAAAGAGAGGATCCCAAGAAAAACATCTACAAATGACAATGCGTATGGTTCAAGCAGGCCATAATGTTCTGCCTACAGTTTTAACCTATTCAGACTTGAAAAGCCATGTATTGGCATGCAGTCCTGCTGATCTCAATGGCTACACTCTGACCACCCCCTCGGCTAAATTTCTTTTCAATGCTAGCCCTGTCCCCTGTTGCCAAACCAAGCACATCCGGACTTTACAATCCTGGGCAAGAAGCAGAGTAAAGTCAAGCAGCCACTGAATCACTTACAAGCTAGAAGCCCAACAATATTGTGACGCTGAAGTTTCCAATAAATCATCACAAATTCAAGTAACTTCAATACATGCAAAAAACATGGAACTACTGTAAGGCAAAAATTAACAGTTGTTTTGATGACCAGACAGAACATAATAGTCATTAAACAAGCAGGCACTACCCAAAGTCCTCATCATCCCTGTGAAGAGGTGGCAGCATGTAACACCGTCTCAGTGATCTGATTCAGCTTGGTTATTTTTTTATTCCCCTTGAGGCTTCTCAGCAGCAGTTCAACAGTGTTTAAGAGAGACGGGACACACAATTTCCAGAACACTACACTCTGAATCTGTCCTGAAATGAGTAACTGCACGAAAGTTTAGAAAATGAAAAATATCAAGCTAGCCTCATAGATCCATAATTGAATGCCCCACGATGGCACAAGTTGAGCAAGTCAGCCATAAATTTTTACACCTTAAGCTTTCAAGTGGCAGAATGGAGGCTTGGGAGATATTTCTGGTTCCAGCTATCTATCACACAGTTAAAATTTGCATTAGTTAGCATGTCCAACGCCAGACAAGATTCACTCCAGCGAGACAGTAAATTGATGCTACTCTAAAACTTTGAAGCTAGCACCAGAATCAACATTGTATCACGCACAGCACCACTTTCCTTGCTAAATCCTGAGCTTTCAGCACTTCTCCTACCACCTATACCACAATAAGCATCTAATGAGCTGTCAGAGCACACAGAGCAGCACTCCCGGTGTGCAAAATAAAACATTTCATTAATCTACAACTGGAGGTTTATGAAAATCAATGTCATAGTGTCAGTGCAAAATGTCTTCTTCATTTCCCCTTCCCCTATTCCTGTATCCTTGGATACTACATTCAATTATTCAAAGGTTTTCTTCATTTTCCCATTGCTCAGGCTTTCAGGAGAGGCACACTGTTCTCTACAGTACTCTCTTCCCTGCAAGTCAGGAGTTTTCCTTTGTCATGGATCTCCTTACACTACCAACTAGAAAGCATCCACTTCCTCTGATGATAACGACTGGGGCAACTGTATTTCCATACTGATTTTCCTGACAACCTTAAATAACGTTGTCCTCTTAATAACACACTCACAATGTAAGGCTAAACGCATCTCCTTTAGGCTAACCTTTACAATTACCGCTATCTATGGATCTGCAGCCCAACGACACTTTATTTAACCCAACAGGTTATGACATAAATATTACATGCATCTAGAGAAAGAACAAAAAATAGTTTACTTCACCTAATGACTAAAAGAAAAAAAACAAAACTTCTGCCTTCTTGTATGTAGTCTGGGGTTTTCATATATATATATATATATATACACACACACACTCATACACTTACACACATACAAACCAAAGAGCATAAGCACACTGACATAAGAAAGTCTGAAACTCAGTTATTTTATAACAGAAAATCAGAATTCAAAAATAACATGACCAGTCATTGGTGGCTTTTGGCACCCTGACGGCACCAGCTGATGGCTTGTAATAGCTTGCAAAATCCAAGTTAAACAAATTATTTCATAACTACCTGAGGTATGAACTGTTTTGATCCGCTCCCCCACCACACCCTCCCAGACTGATTACATTTTACACAAGCACAGATGATGATGCTGACCAAAAGCACCTCCTTATCTGCTTCAAAATTTTCACAGTCAACCTCATCCACAAAATCTATGGACCACCTGTGCCCCACTGCAGAAGATGCTTAATACCGTGTTCTCTTATGTTCAAGTGTTCTACTAATCACACTTTTCAAGTTACATACAGGTTGATTGCAGGTCATTAACTAATATGAATTGCATTCAAGCTAACAGAAGTTACTGAGCTCCAGTAAGATCAGTATCACAGCTAGAACAGATCTGTCCTTCTCTGAAGGATCAGATGCCATAGTTTCGTCCCTTTATACTATAAAATATTCTAAATAATGTCACCTCTCAGGCAGCTATCTTTATGTATAATAGTACGTAAAAGAGCCAAAACCAGTAACAGAAATAATCCAGAGTTTTATTAAATAATACAATTTTACAAATGGCCTCTTTTTAAATCTCTGAAATATGTCACTCAATGATTTCCCCCCCTCCCCCATTTCACTCTGAGGCAGATTCAATTATTACATCAAAGAGACAATGTGAAAATTAATACAGAAAAACTAATTTAAACAGAAAACTGGTAAAAAAATTGTAGGTGGTAATGGATTACATTCCATTCATTTCCTCTGAAAGGAGATGGGGAGGCCTCAAATAAAAAAAAGAGTACATTCATTGACTGGTTTATGGTAGTAGTAATCAACCTTTTGGTCTAATGCTCTGCTGAGAATCAGGAAGCTCATTCAAACATGAGCTGCACTAAAAGAAAAAGCTTTGCCACATCAGGCTATAAACACTAATTTTATTCCCACTGGAGTCAGCAGCGCAATTTCCATGAGCATGCTGCAGCCTGGCTCACAGTCCAACACCCAGACTGTTAGGTAAAGACCTCCAGAGATCAGGAAGAATCAAGTACGCCTGCACCATTCATCTGGCTGTCTATCTGCACCCTAGTGTTTTTAATAATTGATTTTTTTTTTGTTATTTTTATTTTTGAAGGACAGCATAGCAGTGGATTGACATTCACTATTGTTCAAAAATTAGACAACTGCAATATCTTTATAAATGTTAAAAAAATTACAAGAGAAAACCTTATATAGTATGTCCAGCCTTCTACAGAAACCAGCGAGGAGTCAGCAGAGCATAATGCCTGTCGTTCCCACCACAATTACGATGGCTGCCAGAGTCCAATCAGCTTAAACACTCCAGGGTGTGAGAATCTTTTCTTTTGACTCGCGACTTATGTCATTAATTGACCAACTCTGAACAAGTACGAAACTTTAAAATTTTAATGAAAAATTTCAGAAATTAGTATTACAGGCTCTGAAGTAAGAGAAAGGAAGAGGTAGAGGCAAACTGCACACACTGTAAATGCATCCTCCATTCTGAAAAGTATGTAAATGTTTTATGATGTTTAAGTGTCAACTTCACCTCAACAATAAACTAAATACAGAGACAGGGGTAACCTTTATACACTGTGATGTACATAATAGCGGCAAACTGCTGTGAAGAGATTGGGGGTTTTCTAATGTATATATATATGTATTAGCAGTATATTTATCAATATGCATGTGTTATGTATATCTATACAGATATAAATATACATATGTATGTGACAAGCTTTTTTTGGACAAAATCTTGGGGTTTTTTACTCTTTTCTTTTTTAAATGGTTCTCTGGTCATTAAGACATGCAAAATCATTTACCTCTCCACAGCCCATCAAATCTGAGAAGTTCTGAAAATATTAGGTCCTTGAATAGAAAATAAACAGTCATATTTTATTACATTAAACAGAAAGCCAATCATGAGCTCTAACTGAATCTGATGGATCAATTGTATAAACGTTTTGGTTCAGGCGAGTCATTAAGCGGAAGAATACACCTTTTGTTATATTCACAGGATTCTAATAGAGATCAAAATAAAAAAGGGTGTCTAAGGGTCTTGATTAATTACCATTTTCACTGACAGTTGCTCCAACATAAATTCTATCTGCTGCCTTTCAACATAGCCCTTCATCAGAATGATAGCTCTTTCATTCATATCTTCTATTCAATTCCTCAGTAAAATAAGTATTATGCCTTTAATTTAAACAGTTCTCCTCCAAAGAACTGCACAGCAACAGAGTGATGCACACTGGCTTTAATACTATCACCACAACACAACTAAAACTCTCTTGACGGTGTAAAACAGACTTAACCAGACACTACTGTCAAGGTAAGGTGTTTTTATTTGGAAGCAATGCTACACTCAACACTGCCAAAGCTTACGGCCATTGCTTGAGGAACACTCAGTTCTACCCTTCGAGCCTTCTCACAATTGACTGGGTTTACGTATTTTTTTTTTTCTTAAAAATATTTTCCTTTGCAGCCAAAGTTATTTTTGTAAGCTTCATGAAACTGCAATGCTGGCAAAAACAAAAACCTCTGTAACAGACAAATACACTAACTAGGAATGGCCCTGTTTGTCTGAAATATTCTATTCAAGTCAAAGGTTAATAGGGGGTTTTGTGGGTTTGTTTTGGGGATTTTTGTTCTTTTTTAGTTATTATTGAAGTACCCTAAAATTTACCAAATTTTACCAGGTAAAGTCAACCTTTTTCTTACAGTTTCACAATGAATATTCAGCAGTTTTCTTAAGGGAACCAGTCATATCAGAGAACACTTGCATATCTTAAGGGTTTTTAGAGAGATTTCTATCATATTGATGGCTTTTGTACAAATTATTTTGATATATGTTGGTTCTTTGAATACTTTTTGACAATTAAAAATGTTTACCTCATTCTATAGCAAGTTCTTCATCATTCAACAGGAAAACAGAGCACATTTTGTACCTACCAGTACATTTCAACACTCAACCAGGTAAGATCAAAGGTCTGAGAGCTGGTGTGAATTTTACATTACCAGAATTTTATTTTTTTTTTTTGGACTTGCTTTATTTCAGCCACTCAACTTCAGCAAGTAATACTAATTACTTGATAACGAGTAACAAGGCGTTCAAATTATGTTCCATAACCATTTTTCTGGGTCCGTTTCTAGAATGTGACACAACTCGCTGTTACTGCTAGGACTTGCACCGACAGAAGAACAACTTCTGTGGGAAGGGTGGTCACGGTTTTGATACCGAAAAGCGGCACAAGTTTTCACATATATAATTGTCCTTCAGTTTAATAGGAAGCATTACATTAGCAACACCTCTAAGAAGACCAGACAGCCCAAGCAGCACAGCCGTAGCCCCAGCTAGGCTGAACAAGACTTTACTTAAGCAAGACAAGGACTGGATTACCATACATTACGGAAAGCACAGCAAGAGATTCTGGCACAGATGTCCATTGGGTATAGAAGAATGGATACTGGCTACAGATCATGGGATGGTTCTTGTTCAGGTAGTGATTCAAGTTTTAACCTTACACTTCTGTACCGATGCAGTATTTTGCCATAGCCTCCAAACCACGCTGAATCAACAAGCAGAATAGTCTACTTCTTAAAATACGGGCAAATTTGGTTTCAGAGAATTGAAAGAATGACCAAGATTAAGTTTGGGTTTGAGACAAAAATCTCCTAACTAATGTGTATCATCCCAACACCATGCAGAAAATCACTGGTCTCACTTCCCTATTTCTAAACAAACCTACACAAGCCATGCATATTTACAGCTTTTTTTTTTTTTTCCTTCTTCTTCTTCTTTTGTCCCATGCCCGAAGTTCAAACAATTAGCCTTGCATTTTGCAGATGCAGAGATAAAGGTCAATGAAATTAACACAAACTACTGGGGATCAAGAGAGAACCACGATTTAACAAAATAGAGAGGATTTTAGTAAGTCAAGACAAAGACTTTTCTTCCAACTTTAACATGAACTTTCACAGTACCTTGCTCAGTCCTTAGGCAATTACTTCTTTGCCCAAGTTTACCAGCCTGCTACATATCAAAAATTCTATTTTTAATACCCAATTTTAGATGACGTGACAAGGAAGTATATAAAACTGTATGGAACTGGGTATTACACAACCCTTCACAAACACCACTCAAGGTGTACTGAACATTAAGCAGGAGAATCGTTTCGCTGACAACCACAAGGATTATTGTGCTCGAAATTAAGCACTGCTTAAGAGCTTTTCTCATTGAAGCTAAATGCAAGTTAATATCGTGACCAATAAGCATCCACAGCCTTCTGGTTCCCTCCTGATACGAGACTTTATTCAACAAATTAAATAAAATTGCTGCAATTTCACAGAAGTTTCACATGCTTTAAACAAGATTAATGTCACTGGGGAAAAAATTCACAAAGCAAATACTTCACATAGACCTGTGATTCAGAAATGTTTAGTATAACACCACTTTAGAAGCCTGTTCCTCTAAGTTAAAGTGTACCCCACTGCACAAATAACCTGTTGAATAAAACACCCTTTGAGCAGATCCACAAATCTTTTACTGTAGTTGGTGAAAGCGGCAGACATAGCTCAGAATTCTGCCTGAAGCTGACAGCTTTTGCTATCAGTCACTCGTTAATGCGTACTCCATTTTATCAGACTTCTTTTAAAGTAAAAACCTACAGGACTTTTTCACCTTATTCCTGGGTAAACAGGTCATTGTTCCCAAACAGCTTGCAAAAGTAACTCCTAAATGCAACCATAAGCTTCAAGAATACTTTATTTAGGCAAAGAGTTGATTAGGCAAAGAGTTGAACTGCCTGATACGAGATAAGCATGATGAAACAACTAACAGGGATAATGGCAATGTTACTTTGGTCAGTGGCATAAGCTCAAGGAAACTGTCAAACAAATTAATCAACCCAGTGTATTTATTGTAAGAACAAACCACGCTGCATTCTCGTTTTCACACAGCTGCATTTCTATTCTTTCATTTATTTCTCGAAGTAAGTTGCAGGCTATAATTCCAGCTCAGGAAGAGGCCAAGACAGTTCAGTTGACACTGACAGGAGGACCATGAAGCCTGTCTTCGGGGACTCTGACCTGAAGACCACAGCCAGCATTTACGCCAGCTGTGCAAGTACCTGTATGTAAGCTGAAGAAATCACTTGCAGAGCTCAGACACCTTGATTGCTACATGCAAAACATTGCTAGACTCCTCTCTTCAGGCTACCAGGAACACGTAATGTCAGCGGCAACGTTGAATTTGGTGACAGAAATCTGTTGCCTTGTGATTTCAATCATGCTGCTAGTAAACACACGGGCAAGTATTAATTTCATGGCCTAATGACCAAGGCTCAAATTACCTAAACTTAGTTGTCTTCTATTTTCAAACATGGCACAATTCAGCTTGTTCCGTTCGGCAGGACGGACGCACACTTCTCCTCCAGTCAAAGCCAAAGTGGCACGTTGCCATCCACAAGAATCCTTCAGAGGTCCCTTCTCAGCAGAGGAAACCTCTCTGCTCAGGTGTCCTCCACATTTTCTCAGCAGTGACAAATACAGAGCTCTATTACCGGTAACCATCGAGCTTCTAGGGACAGCCACGTAAGTGCAGTATATTCAGGGAAAAAAAGCAGCTGCAAAAACACCGATCTGTTACAGGAAGGGCAAAATGATTTGTTCCCATAACAGAACTAGTCTCCATCCTACTTCCCAGCACCTTCAAGTAACACAGAGCACATTTTTTTCCTCCCAGTAAGAATGACAGATGTATAATGTGGTAAGAACTGTTTTCTACTGTTCTAGCTGCATTTTCTTTCTCACCTCACACAACACTGTCTGGAAGAGCTGGATAAATATTTGACATGGCATCATTCCCAATGCTCCCCACAATATAAAAGTTTCAAAATATTTTTAAAGTTTTGTTTTCCTGTGTAATAATTAGTGACAAAGGGGTTTTTTTCTCGCTTATGTACTCATTGTAATTACAAAACAAGTTACATAATTTCACACGCATATAAAAGTCCTCTGACATTATTTTACCGGTTCTGCCAGCTAGGATTTGAATAAGAACAGGATCACAGCTAATGAAGTCAGCACTAAAACCCTCACATAATCTTTCTGAATACCCAAGAACTTCCATATGGAGTAAAAATAAACCATTTTTATGACTGCTTTCTGACACAGTTGGGAGGAGTATAAATGATGCAAACTAAAAAAAAAAAAAAAAAGTGAGAATGATGAAAATATGTCAAACGTATGATGTGAGACCAGGATGTGAAGAAGCCAGCAAGAGATGAATGCAGTGTAAAATCATAACTTTGGGTTTATTAGTAGCAAAGTTTGTGCAGTGTACTTAAAGATAGTTACAGAACTAAAAAGTATGGAAAAAAGTTTTAAAATCTGCTCTGACTGCAATCTGTCACAGGCTAAACTTAAGACCAAGGGTTTCTAGCTTTTTTTTTTTCCTTTGTCAGACCATTAGGTAATGTACCAAAGAATGAAAATGTGTAAGTGAAAAAAAGCATTTTTTTAAGCAAATAATCCTATTGTGGTTCAGTATAATGCATTTCCATGCTTTCAATCTGTAGAAGGAAATAAGCAGACTCAGTTTAACCATGCATGTCATCTTGCAACAGTAACGTTTAGGAGACACAGGAAATCCCCCTGTCCAAGATCATATGGGTGCCTACTGCACACCCTGGGTGACAGCTATGACCAGAAGTCTCATCAACGCACAACAGCTGACAAAACACTGTTCCTCCAAGTGCTTGGCAATTGAAGGTTTACCATGACTACTTCACTGATCTTACCATAATATTTACAAATAAATATAAGTATTCTCATGACTTCTTACTGGCCAAATTTTGTTCCATCCTCATTGATTCGCATGAGAATTTGGTTCCAAAACTGATAAATACCTCATTTTAAAGATTAAACACTTTGTATTCTAAAGACAACAAAAGGCAGCACTCCAGGTGCTATCCCTAAACTTTTGACAAGTGATCTTTTGGTTATCCCACCACCCCCACCACTGATTCCATCCTTCCTTGTTTGAAAGCAGACATGTGCCATCAAGTTTCTTTTGGTCAACAGAACCTGTTAAAAATCCCTTCCTCCTCCCAACTCCCTTTCATTTAGAAAGGGGACAACTGAGACCTCAGCTGGCTACATAACTTCCAGAGACCTCCAAGAAGCATACTGTGGTTTTGAACCGCAGATCTAGAAACAAGTAAGACTTGGACTGCCAAGCGTGTCGCTAACTCAGACTCACTATCATTTGACCACACTGCTGTCAATGAAATTATTCTATGATCTCACACTCCTAACGTCTAAAATGACAATTTATTATTATAGGAAAAAATCTCTGCTGACTTGGAGGGAGAAAGCTGCATAACCGAGTGTCAAAAACGCCCTCAGAGATCTGGAAGGCAGACTAGCGCATTAACTCCCAACACTCAGGTTAAGAACAATGACCCAATTCATCAGAGCAAGGACTGTGACCCAGCACATGCTGCAAGGGGAAGCACAGCGCTGGCATGTGCTCTAACAATCCTGCCAGCCAGAGCAGGAGCCTTGGGTCAGACCCTGGAAGACATCTCTGGGCTGCACACCGAGCAGCCGGACGCACACCTGCCTGCCATGTAATGTGGCTCTCATCTACAGCTCTGGAGCATCAGGAAAAGCTTGGACCTTGTGAACATGGTGAGGATGTGACACCTATGGGACAGTGAAAGAATATTCTGTCACCTTGCAAGCAGCTTAACTTGGTTTCTGCAATAAACCACACAATGCTCAATTCTTCTGCCAGGGTGCCTAAGAAAGCAAACCTATGGGTTTCCCCAGTCTTAACTTGCCTTTCCTCCTTCCCCACCCACCCGACTCCTGTCACTGCTGTGCAGGGGCTCGGCTCAATGGGGAACAGAGTGTTACAACTCCCGTAGCCGGACTACAGATTGCCACGGCATAAGGGGTGAAGACTGCTGTCTCCCTCCACCCGAAAATGTATTGGAACTAGCTATAAAATTGGTAGTTAATATTAGATGTTCATGCTTCTTTTGCATACTATCATTGTTCTTGTTAGTCATCTGAGGACTGCATTAGGAATTTTTTTCCTGAAATGGTTTCAGGCTTTACCCTGGAATTAACTGTCTCTATAAAAAAGGAAGCATTAAAAAAACATTTAACAGCTGGATACAACATCTGTGTTTCCCAGGTCATTAGTACTTAAGAACAGTTAATTTATGAGACTACAAGGTTACAGAGAGACTGTCAATTAAAAGAATCACACTTCTTTCCAGTTTAAGCCTTGTCTGCTGAGTGTTCCAGTTAAAGGAAGTTGGTTTGGGTTTTTTTTTTCCTTTTTTTAAACACAAGTCACACCAAAGCAAGAGAGACATCAACTCTTCAGTATTCCAGTAACTTTGTCACAACGATGGGTCATTTTTCTTTGGACTCCATTTCGTGGAGTCGTGTGATTTTATTAAGTACTTTCACATATCAGATTCACGCTTGCAACGTTTAAAATACGAACTTGGAAGGTTAGAAAAAGTAAGTAAGAGAAGCACAGAAAATTTTATCTCATGTAATATACACATGACCTCCTTCTTAAATACCATAACTTAAGGCAATCTAAGGATTTCTTTGGGATATGGTACATAATTACTGAGTTATGTACGTGAGGCAGGCAGGACTTAGACACCTGCACTGGTTTTCTTGCTGTGACCACCAAGACCCTGACCACATAGTGACACCCAGCCTTCATTACCAGGGCTTAACACCTTTTTAGTCTTTTTGTTTTCTGTTTCACCTCTAGTATGTAGTGGGTGAGAGAAGCATATGTACACGAAGTAAAAAGATTTTTGGGGGGAGCGGGTCAATAAAAATCACAAAGTACCTGGCAATTCAGCAAATATTTAGGAGTACAAACTGATTTTAACTCGTTAACAGACTTCCAGTAGCCAGCATGCTTTTTAAGACGAAAAAAATATAATCATGAGTCTGTATAAAAAGGCGACACAATTCTTGCTTTCAAAAATAAAAATAAACATCACTCCATAAAGAATAAGAAACCGAGTCCGAAAAGGGCAATTTAAGAATACAGCAAAAAAAATTACTTTTAAACAGTTCAATTATACACTCAATAGGGAAGCACTGGTTCCAATTTATAATGAAGCACTTTTTAAACATCTCTGTTGTCAAGCTCAGAATATTATACTACTGTTGAAATTCACTCCCTGCCAAAAGTAAAAAGTTCAAGCCTTTTCATTTCATGGTTTGAAATCTAAGTGCAAAAGCATCTTTTTCATTTTTTTTCCTAACCCCAGTTCTAATTACAGTGATGTAGGTGTGTACCTTGTACAGGTACACCAGTATTTCCCTTATCAGGGCTTGTTAAGAAAATATTCTTTCAAGAAGGATATTGGCATACAAGTATCTCAGCATGAACAAAAACAGATTTTACAAAATCTGGCATCAAAAGTTACTTCTGCAGAAAGCAAAGGAGATCAAAACCTAACTCGCACACCCACACTCATACAAATAGACACTTTTAAAGTCAATGAAAGAAAAAGGGCAAGAAGCACGTAAAGGATAATTGACTACAAAATAATACTCAGAGGGGTATAGAGGAGACAGGGATCCAGATACAGCCCTCTTTGTTCACTCTCCATCTTCATGACTCGTGTCCCAAACTAAATGGCCGTAGGTGGAGTGAGTTTCCTCACGCTCAGATTTCAGTGCAAAACTAGGACCTACATCTGTTCCGAATTACAGCTATAACTTACACTTGATGTTAGCATTACCCAAAGGAAAGCCTTCACTGTCTCAGACAGTAACAGCACATTATTATTAGACCAGTACTACCAGAGCAGCACAGCCCGTTGATAGCACACGCACGTAGTTGTAATAACTCTCACGTCAATATAATACTGCTCATGGAAGAAGCTATACCTAAAAAAAAAAAAAAAACAAAAAAACCAAAACAAACAAACAAAAAACCCCCACGTCCATTCTGGGGAATACATACTGGAACGAGAAACAAAACATAACTTGCCCCCAAACACAGGGCATCTAGATTACACTCCCAGGCTGCAAAAAACTCGTGCATAACTTCAGCCAAGAAGTTTTGTTTCCATTTTTCTAACCTCTGGCAAGCTTTGAAGAATCAGGCTTAGCCTTCAGTGCCAGTTCTTCTGAACCAGCTGCAACTCATCATATTATAATCCCATCTTCAATTGCTCAATCCATCCTTTTCAGTGCACATTTCCTTCTGTTAAGCCAGTTATTGGCCTGTGGCTCTCCATTCTTTCAGACTCTCCCAAGACTTGCTCTTTTAATATTCAGTATGTGCTTTTTCCACTCATAGCACATTAAAGAAATTGGTTCCATCACTCCTAACATTTTAAAAATGCAAACACATACAAGTGGCCTAAGATGCATGCTATAACCCACATATTATACTGTAAGTCTGCCAAGTTCCATTTTGCAGTCACCAAAATGGAGAGGGGAAAAGTGTTAAGTCAGATGTAAAAAAAATTGTATATTTTCCTATGGTGAGAAGTTTCACGCCAAGATTTAACACAGGATGCACAAACTTTTATAATTAAGTTAGAAAGCTCTGAAAACAACTTTTTTCCTGATGGAGTTACTGAAACACCTTAGGTCCAACAGCATATAGCATAAAGTCTTGAAATCCTCACAGCTGGTTTGTGTGACCCACACCTAACAATAGTACCACACACGGTAATATAATTCCTATCACACATTAATGTACACAATATCAATAGATGCTACATGGTTATGTAAGAATGAATGTAGCAAAATAAAAGCTAGACTGAGATTTGTAAGGAAATAGAAAGAACTCGGAACTTCCATTTGGACTCCCATCTTCTTCATCTCACCTCTATATTCCTGCTCTTCTGTTAAACAAGCAGTACACTCTAATTTCAAATTCTTGCAATGCCTGAGTAGAACAGAACAGACATGATAAATCACTATTTCTTGTTCACTGTAAGTCATATGTACAACTCATACATCAAGTAGAGTTTTTCAAGTTTCTAAATCCCTGGTTTTATCATTTACATTTTACGGGGAAACGGTTTCGAAACCAAATGCAAGTTTTGGAAGTTAAGTATCTATTGATTTTAGTAGGATATTCAGTAAACTGTTTGGCATAACTGGTGTGCTTGCATGAGTGTGCACAAGGGCATATCTACAACCAGAAAATGCCTTTAAATTCAGACTTTAAAAAACACTATCCTAAAAGAAAATCTGATATTCTACTATTCCATGAAGTAGATATTATTCACATTTCACCTTTGGGAAGTGAACACAAATTAAAACTTCTCCAACAGTGTCACTGAGAGACCCTAGTGAACTAACCCATACATCCAGAGGCCAAGGTATCGCAACTGCGTAACTGGAGAATCTAACGCTACACCATCTGCTACAGGCAGAAGCTCAACCACAACACTCTGTGCCTTGACACGGTAGAGACACCAAGGAAGAGAACCTCATTCTGCAATTTCTTCCATGTATTTAATGAATTCAATGAATAATGGACCTTCAGTCCTATTTATCATCAGGCTATAAATGGCTACATTTGCAATTACAGATGTAACTTGACTCTTTCAGTATTTCTCTTCCATAAAAATGAAATCCCCAACTCTAAAAGCTGCAGTATTGTCAAATTTATCTAGTGTGATGTAGGGGGTATACAGAGCAATAGCATCACAAGATTTAAGTGGTACACAGACCGCATCTCACACCTCCATACAGCAGTACCTTCCGCTTATTTGCACATGGCCATCACTTGCGTATCAAAAACCAATACTTTTTTTGTCTTTTTTCATTTCAGGGAAGTTGGTTGTCTTCCACAATATACTTTGACCATCATTTAGAACATCCACTGTCAGTGGAATCCCATCTTGCCTATGTAAGGAAATACTGTCCCCGGAAGACTCCACTAAAAATGTCCCGACTCCCTACTTGTCAGGTGGCTGAAGGCACTTGCTCAGGCAGCCTGCAGCTGGAGAGGATTACAGCTCACAAATGCTGCCAGTATCAGCGAGACAGCAAGTAGCAGACAGTTCATTTTACAAAAACTTAATGGAGTGTATGGCCCTAGCTGCTTAATACAAGCACTGTCAAGGCATCTAAGCAAAAAGTCTCAGCTGTCACTGCTGACAGGCTGAGCAGAATTATTTGTCACACTAGAATAGATAAGAGACCAGTAGAGTAGTGTATGGTGAGATTCCCATACATCTCCATGCTGCAGTCTCAGACAGCAGGCATATGGTTTCCTCCAATACACTAGCAGTATAATACAATCTTACTACAAGGCAGTACAGTTAAAACATTCTTTCATCTTCATATTTTAACTACATTATCCTCCTTTCTGCTCAGTGTTTTACATCTTCTAATTAAGTGGTCTCTGACTTCCCCTTCATATTTTCTGAAAAAGACAGCATGCAAACCCCTGAATAATCTCCAGGTCATTAGCTAGTGTAATCCATGTCATCAATACATCAAATTATACCAGCCGAAGAACTAACCTAATGCATTTGTTCTATAATATAAAAGCTTTCATCTGGATATTTCTCCTAACCCCATCAAAAAGGCTATCATTTATTATCTGTCAGCAAGCATGTACTCATTAACAAAGACTTCCAAAAAGCTAATTTTTTCCCCACTGGTGTTTACACACCAAAGCTCTCATTATCCAGAGTACTGGATGTACACAGTCCAGTTCCTTAGGAGACATACCATCCTCCTACACACGGAAACATAGTCTTCCGTTTCTACTATTCCTCACAATAGAAGAGAAATTAATGTTTTTCGTTTATCAGCATTTACCCTGCAAAAACCACACTGATATTAACACAGAATAACTGTAACCAGAAAGGTGCATATTCTCCTATAAACTTGTCAATTACCTGAAACTCAAATAAAAGTTATTCAAAATCATCAGTCAAGAACTATGAAACAAACTACTTTGGACAAAAGCCAGGCAGTCATATCTGATGCACAGGCGTTGATCTAGTCCTAATATCTATCATGCAACCTAAAATAAATTTATTTAATTTATAACTACTACTATTTTGCACTACCATAGCCCTTCATAACATCATTTTCTGTTCCATCAGCTTGCTGCAGCTCATCAAATCTAATATGCAAGTTAATTTGGACAAATGTCTTTTTATTAAATGATTCTTGGCAATAAAGCACAGTAGAAATCAGGGCCTCAATAAAGGCCTCTCGATGTTAACATAATACATATAGCAGCATCGCTGCCCCAACTAATTCACATCCAGAAATCTGGTTTGTTTTTTTGGGGGGGGTGGTAGTTGGTATTTTTTTTTTTGTTTGGGTTTTTTTTTCCCCCCAATGGCTTGCCAGACAAACATAGGTGGCTCTGTCTGCGCTTCTGATCATACCCTTTACCTGCCTGCAGTACTTAGAAAATAAGCTCTACAGGTGATAGAATTTCTCTACTGCTTATAAAACACCTTGTAAAAATAGGAGCCTAAACTCGTCTCAGCCAAGTACTTTACCGTAATACCTACAAATATTTAAGCCTTTATTAAGGAAAAACATACTGTCAAGGAGTGTTTTGCAGAACATATGTGAGTAGGCTATAGATCTCTAATCATTTAGGATCATTGCAATCAATTCATTGTCTGATATGGCGGACAATGAAGCACCTAGAAATGTTACTAGTTGGGAATATTTCTTCTTTTGAATCGTTTTAACACATTGAGTATATAAATGAAAATTAGGAAGCTCTGCCCATCTGAACTTTAATGAAGGTTACTTACTAAGTTTGAGAATATAGTTTTACTTGGTATCAATTAAAAACAAAATGTTATCTCAAAATCAAATTTCAAATGTCTGTAAATATATTGTCAAAACTAGTATAATGAAGGTCATTGATGAGTTCTAGTCTCCACGATCAATAACCACACAAGAAAAAATGCCTGCAAGACAGTATTTTGTACTCAGCAAAAGAATTCATCCAGGACCAACAGTTAAGTTGGTGCACCCAGGGGGCCACTACTTAGTGATAAAAATTTCATTATTGTACCCACATTTTTAATCCATGCAGATTGTCCATGATGATTCACTGAAGACTAAGTGGGTGCAGGGAATGAGTACCACTTAAGCTGTTCTCCTCTTGGGATGAAGTAACCTAAGGCAGTAGCAGTTACCAAGGGTTTATGTTCATAATATCATTCCAAAATTCTTTACGAACATTTTGTAAAATTATTTAAAAACAGATATTGCCAAACACTAATATATGCAGGATTTTCTGCATGTGACATTAATGAGTAACTAATTTGTCATTAACAAAAGCGTTGATGACTAGTCTGAAAACAAGCACCAATAAAGAGTGTATGTTAAAGCAACTCTCTCAACCCATTCTTAACTTATTAATGCTGGCAACCACTGTCACATGCAAATATGCAAACTGAAGATCTATGCAAACTGCAAAAGAACCATTCAGCAGATTGGATCAGAAGAGCTCTGCAGAAGAAACATAACGGCGTAAGTTTGAAGTGCCAAATCTCCTTCTTCTAGTCAATACAAAACCTGTATTTCCCTTCAAACAGATTTCTTAGTCAAAGTTTTAAGAAAAGAATCTTAAGGAAGAATAAAGTAATAGCAAGAAATGAAAGTAATAATACAGACTAAGTCAAGTTATAAAGGGTTGTCAGACAAGGATGAGAAGAGAACCGTGTAAGTGACAGAAAATACGCGGATAGAGGCAAGGCTACCTACGTTGTACAAATGCCAGTTTTGCTTGCTTGCTCCTGCCACCTCTTGCTTTACATCTAGGGCCCACTACTAAACTGTCAGATGGCATGGAGCGGTGCCACTTCTTAGACGCAGTCCTTCAATCTGAAAAATGCTACGAGGTTATCACTGGATGCAATACAAGTCCTTTGCCACATTATTGCCTAGACAATGAGATGGTCCCAGTATCCCAGAGGCAGTCTTTCTCGCACTACTTTTCAAAGAAAAACATACACATTTCTTGAAATGCTCTTCCTCACAAAAGCAGTAGAAGCTACAATTATTGAAATGTTAGCAAGAAAGGAAAAAGCCCAAATGAATAGAATTTGGCTAAAAGCATCACTATGTAGTCTTTTGCTTGACATTTATTAAATCTAGGAGTTTGATTGTTACAATTAAAATTAAAAGCAGGAAACTTCAGCATGTCACTTCATCTCTCAAAGACCTTCCCCAATTCCCAACAGCCAATGGATATTTCTGTATTATTTCCTGCACACTGTAGAGGAATAATGAAGTTTTCACTTTGTCTACAGTAAGGAATCTACATGTTACAGATGAGGCCTGACAAAATGATAACTATGTATTACTCTTCCATACACAAATATACATACATTACACAACAATATACATATATCTACAAAACCAGACCAAGAATCTTCCTTTTAAAAAAAAAAAAAAAAAAAAAAAAAAAAGGAAAAAAAATGCCGCGTCACTGGAGCTGAGGGTCATTCCCCATGGCTGAAATTCATTCATGGACAGAAGACTGGTACATAGTTTAAATCCCATCCAATTCCTCAAAAAACAGCTGCACACAAACATGGACCCCACGTAAAGTTAATTTCGCCTCCCAGCTGAGCCATCAAATTGCCATAGCTCTGACACAATCGGCTTCTTCCTTAAGCAAAGGGCTTACAAAGGTGCACTGGGCTTCAGAAGACAAGCTTTCACGTTCGTGACCAAGAAATAGCTGTATTGTTGATGGTGAGGTAAAGCCTAACGCTATGGGCATACTGCACTAAGTTGTGGCATCACAAAATCAATATTGTGAATTTGCAGAATCAAGGTGAGGGGAGCAAGAGGAGATAAAACTCATCATGAATGAAAATTAGAATTAATATGAGAAATAGGTGCATAAAGGTAGATGCTTGCTAATTCACACTGTTGAAAGTGCTTAACAAGTGAGCAGCTAACCTACTTAATGGGTGCTCACAGGACTAAAAAAGCCAGCACAGACAGCATTAAATTTCATTAACTCACACTTCCAAAAAAGCATCGTCACTATACAAGCAGTAAATAACATTTTTTGAATGCAGTTAATCAGCCACACAATGAGAACAGAAAGAGACAACCGTAAAAATAGCAGCAAGTATTTCAAAAGTGTTTCTTCATAATGCTAGTTTTGGAAAAGACCTATGCTTAAATTTTACTGACTGATAAGTGAACTCGTCCCTATCAATTTAGCCAACCAGTTAACAGTGTTGTATCATACTTCCTAAGAAGATATAATTAACTCAATCTCACAGAGCAAGAAACAAGATTACAACATCCTAATTACACAGAAATGCATAAAATCAAATGGGCAAAGATAATCACATAATTCAATAGAAAATTAAGATTAAACCACTATCAATTTAAATTCAAGCCAAAGTAACAAAATAAGTGTAAAGTTACAAGTTACAAGACATTAATCCAACTTCTAACTGTAAACACAAACTTGAGATTTTTGTCTTGTGTAAACACAACAGATCAAGTAAGACACGCTCGATCAGTAAATAACCTCCATCAAGAACTGGTGCACAGTTATGACCTTTGTGGTCCATTCAGTTTTCCCTTTTCCCAAAGAGCTTCAAAGTGAGGATTTTGAGGCATCTATCCAGAGTCACTTAGTGAGCCTGCACTGCAAGATTTCAAGTACTATGTATGTTGGCACAAGTGAAGTGTGACATACTGACTGCATCATAAAAATGGCAAGACTGACATTCACAGTTGCAGCAATTCATCTAGGTAGCACCGCCATATATCTTCACTTGAACGTGTAAAGAAAAAAGGTCTAAACATTAAATACTTGCTGCGTGCCAGTGAAACAGCTCCACAATTCCATTTACACAGTGAAAGGAGAGCATATAACCCCAAGCATTTCATCCCATGCCAGAACATATAGAAGGCTTTGCTGGTTGCTTTGAAGTCACAAATGAGAAAAAGCCTCTTTTGACCAGAAGGTAATATCAAATTGCAGCAGCAGGACCATTTGCATGGCTGCATTATCCCATCCTAAAGATCCTGTCACTGACCCTGCTCAGCCTAACATACACAAAAGGGAAGCGAGCCCAGAGTGAGTTCTCCTCATCACTTGCCTGACAGCTGGTGAAGACTGAAAGAGGGTCTCCTGGCAAACAGCACTAGGAAAAGGAGGTAAGCAGAATAGATCACCTGAAATCACTCCTCACTCTCCCACATCCCATCCCAAATCTCACAAAATCATAATTACTACAGCTTCAGGAGATGAATGAAAGGATAAAGTAGAATGGCTTACCTAGAAAATGAGAAAGCAGTAACTAAAGCAAATAGCTAGGATACTGAAAAGTGGAGGAAACTATTTCTGAGCTTTAATCAGCCATCTCCTCCCTTAAAATCTGCCATGCAATGAAAGGCATACCCTGGAAAGAAATTTTTAAATACCGGCTCCTTGTGGGACCAAACTGATACATTTTAGCCCATTTCTTTTTCATAAATGTAATGATTTTAATCAAATTTGTTCAGAGGACAGAAGATTAGTTAAAGAAGAGAAGTAAATGAAACATTAAATTAAGGTATCATTGGGAATTAAAAAAGTAATTTTATCTTATTATCACTGGTGTATTATGAATAAAGAATAGGCAATATGCAATTAATATGCAGCACAATATGAACAGCATTTGAGAAAAATGAATTTGGTATGTAGGACAGAAAGGTCATGAATTCTTAAACCCGATTCAATTTGCTTTACTCTGTTCAATTTTCCCATGGGCATCTGTTTAAATATTTCCAGGTATGGGAAAAGTCACTGCTAAATTCTGACATATTTTAAGGTGATTAGGCAACCCCGTATATTTCCTATACAAATCAAGGCACTATTCCTGTAAGCTTATTTTTGTTTGAGCAGATAGCTGCTTTCCCCATGGAAAGTAAAGGGACAAAGACCAGCAGTTCATAAGAATAAGTCAAACAGTAGAATTATGCACTAATTAAAAAAGTTAAAATATTCTTAAAACTTAATCTAAACTCCCAGCTTATCCAAGGCTAAAATGTATTACTCAGTGTCAATAACCAGTGCACAAAATTACATTTTCCTAAGCCACTCACTGTTCTGTTTATGCATATTTTGAGGGAGAAGATAGGAAATAATGCCCTTTCAGACTAGCAGTACATTTCACCTGTAAGTATCACCAAGGGGAACAGCAAAAGTACCCAGAAAATAAGACAAATACGCTGCATATTAAAGAGTGCCCATTTGATTTAAGAGCATTTGCATTTATACCTATTAGAAATTATTTCTTCATAATCAAGACAATAGAGAGACTGCCACTTTGCTTTACTTCAGCATTTTTTGTGTAACACTAATATCGCTAAGGATTTAATAATGCTTTTTCTAAGCACTAAAAGTTTTTCTTAGCTCACTAAACTACACCCAAAGATTACCACATAAGTTTTGAATTCACAGGTATCTGAAACTCTTCAGAAAACAAATAGCCAATATAAGGCTTTCTTTTATTGCCACTTGACTCCACTCAGGTGCAACAGCGCATAAAACAAAGAAGGTATAGGTGTGTGCACAGGCATGGGCACATTCAGACCTTGCAGTATGCTTTTGGGAGCCTGTTTTCAGATTCCTTAACCTTCCCTTTCCTGTTCCTTCCCTTTTCCCCAGATGACCAGATTCTTTAAGCACATTGGAGCTCAAAAGAAAACTGTATGCATGGACTCCTGTTTTGCATACTAAATATATATCGAAGGAAAGAAGAGAGACCATTAGTTTGCAAATCTCACAGTCATAACTGCAACAGTCAGCTCTATGTATGTGTTAAAATTTAAGGACTTTTTTTTTTTTTTTTTTGGTTTAAAAAGATAAACCAATGTTACTTTCAAGCTCACATGAAACCAGCAATTTTTTCATCAGTTTCGTAAAGCCATTCATTTTAACTATCCAGTCTAATTGCAGAGTTTCACAATTATCTGCTTATTCCAACCCATGTAATCTATTGACATCTCATTTCTAATAAATGCTGTTTTGTGCTTCTTCAAATGCGTTCAGCTGAATGTTTATTTTTGACAAACAGCATTTATAGAGGGCAACTGTGATCACCAAGACTGACCTTCTACATTGCACAGGCTAAAGAATTTAACTCAGTAATTTCTGCACTGAGCTCACATACATCTAGCCAAGCTGGATCACATCTTTAAGAGTGATATACAACCTTGGTTTAAATATTTAAACCAACAGCAATACTATAATTTGGTTAATTTACTGTTTGGCATTTCTCTGTCTATAGCTGTGACCCTCAGATTCACAAAACTAGTGGACTAATTTCTTCCATACATTTAGTACATAGGTCAAATTTCCAACTTGATTGCTACGCTTCAACCATTTGATAAATCCTCTCACTTTCAAAAGACAATTATTACTTCCCATCAGTTCTGAGGCCTGATATTAGACCCAAATTTTCCTTCTATGCAAAAGGAAACACAGTGAGGTACACTTACAGCTATCAAACAAGTTCTGTAAAGCCAGCTAATTTATCCACAAATAATGTCCAGCAAAAGCAGTAAGTGTTGAATACTACTAACTACCAAAGATATATTGGGAGACCCCTCCTCACAAGTATTACTGCAGCTCAGAGATCATTAATTCCGTGTTTAAGCTTGTCAAGTTATAACATTACATCCACACAAACTTAACAGATACCAAAGAAGATGCAATTTCAAGAGTCTCGTGAAGAGTTTTCATGAAGGGGCGTTTTGTGAAGTCCTTTTTTCAGAGGTCAGCTCTAGTACACATTTAAATACTTATTTTTTTCCTAAAAAAAAAAAAAAAAAACCACCACTGATACCTTTGTAAAATTTCAAGTGCAGGAATTCGGTTTTATTTTAAGGTACAAAATCAGTTGCACGTTCTGAAATAAGACTACAGACACCATACTCACGTCACGCAGTTGCACAGCTGAAAACCAAAAGGTATTATGCTTAAAGATCTATCAGCACTTGGCACCAGAGACCAAGGTGACACTGATCCCATAGTGAGAATTACTTACATGGTTCTGTTCATTAACTTCCAAGTACAGTAGCTTTGGACAGTTACATGTTTCACGGCTCTCATGAAGAGGACCACCCTGCCATCTCTCTCATTTTGGATGTTTACCAAGCCATAAACTAAGTGTCCTCAGACAGGCTGCCAAATATCTCCATACGTTCTAGTCTTGCTCATGGTAAGAGATGATCTAACCAAGCATGAGAGCAAGAAACTAAGATAATACTTAAATTATATTACTGAAAGTCTTTCCTGGATCAGAAACACCTAAATTAACATTCAAAGGAGGTCTTTGACAAGCAGACAAAAGAATTCACCTGAAAATATGTCCTTTATTTTGCTGCTGTTAGCCTGATGTCTTCTGCCAAAAAAAAAAAAAAAAGTCTCCTCCTTTTTCATTATTTTATAGGCATAAATATGTTTATGTAGAATACCTCTGCTTTACATCTTGATTATTTCAATTCATTCTTGGTTAAGTCACCTTTCTTCTACTCAGAAAAGATAAACAGTTCTGCATTTTACAAAAAAAGGGTGAACGTACACTAAAGAGATGTCTTCTTGAGGAAATTAGATGGCTCTGAAAATTCTGAAAGCAAATTATAAGTCATAAAGCTTTTATTTTTCAAAGCATTTAGCTATAATTTGCCTCTACCTTACCCCTTACTTCATTACTGCAATTACTTTAGATGATCAGGTTTAAGAGAAAAAAAGCAGTACAGTAAAACTGCAAGCAAAAGGCAGCAAAATATTTTCAGTGACTAAGCTTTGCCTTTGAAATTCATATTCACATATGATTTGGTAACCTAAAAGCAAACAGGAAATCTGCAGATTAAGAATACTGTTCCAGGTGAAGCACATTTTAACAAACAATAGATATATTTTGAGATATTTACTTCCTGTTTGCCTTTTTTAATTCCTTACTCCTGTAGAGAGCTATAAAAAAGCGCAGTGTGTTTACCTGATTAGACAAAGATACCTGCTTACTCAGCCTAAATAGAGTTTAAAACTTTTGCTTAATCCAGCTCTTAGACCTCAAGGCCTGTCAGGTAAAAACTAGTGAATATATTATGGTCTGAGAATAAACCCATACATGGAGACTATTTGTTTTTAACAACTGAAAATTATATTAATTGGTGCTGCATTCACAGTAGAGTCGTGCTACCGGAATGCAAACAAGGACAGATTATTCAGAACAGAGGACAGGTAGTGATTTTGAAATGTTAATTAGAAACACAAGGGATATGAGAGAGTAGTGGGGGAAAATAAATGAATGTGCCGATTGTGAGAAAAACAGAAACCTTTTAGAGCAAAGCATCCAGAATAACACTTCCAGTAAAAACAGAAATATGCAGTCGGCAGCATAAAGCTTGTACATCTACAGTGCCTACAGAAAACCCTATTTTGTGCAGTACTGCAGTGCACTGAACGTCAAGCCATCTTTCTACAACACAGTACCTATAGACTCACCAGGTTTACTAAAAGGGAAGTTAAGTGAAGGGCAAAATTAACTCTCCCATTTTCTATTGTGCCACAGTATAGACAAGTCTAACAATTTTTGTTAGTAAAGAACCAACAACAGGAAGAAAGAGGCAGATAAGCATACGGGGATTGGTTTTTTCCCTACAAAACAGAAATTCAGAAACTCACATGTAGACAGGAAAGGTTATCAATTTAAAATTTTCAGACTGCTTTAGACAGCAGCATCAAAATACTAGAGCCACTATCACAACACCAGTACATGTGCAGCTATACCATCTATTTATTTTTGCTTTACTGTCCTCTCAAACAGTGACAAGGGTTGGTCTCAGTTTGTCTCCCACCCTTGTGCAAGTTTAAGGGTGGAGGAGGAAAGATCCTGCAGTTTAACTGCCACGATTAACCAGAAATGATACCAGAATTAACATGCGTGTTTATTTCTTCAAGAAAGAGAACCTGTTTAGGAACCTGATTTTACTTTTGGTTATACCGATCCAAGTTAGAAGTAAACTCATTTAGACATGACCAACTACGCTGTAAATAAGACAACACTTAAAACTAGTATCATAGTAATTCCCTGCTGTTGCAGGATGCAGCAGATTATTTCATTTAAATTCATATTGATTTGTTGCAACACAGCACACTAATGCAATATAGCACCAACAACAGGGGTTGTTCTGAAATAAAATCTGTACAGGTAAACATGCATTGGATTTTATCGATAGTGATTTTAAGACATTGGAATCACCAATTTTTTTACATTATCAATTAAGACAGATTAAGACCAGAACCTGAGGATTACACACTTAGTTATTGCAAATAAAGTTAGTCTTTTAGAATTCAGAGTGTAAGTGCCATTCATATCTAATTTCATCTATTACAACAAATGGATGATAGATGAGTAGTTACTAACCACATCAATGACATTTCAATACAGTCATGAAAATTATATCATCATAGGAATCTTACATACAAAACCAACAGACTATAAAGCCTCATTGTTTCAGTACGTAACACTGGAATTAGATATTTCTTTTCTAAATGAATCATTCTAGACTGACCTTCACAGAAACAAAATAAAAGTTTTTTGCCTATAGGTACATGAAAAATACACCTGTGTATACATATATATGCTCCTTAATAAAGCTACCCATATTTCTAGGAGCTGTTCATAGTTTCTTCTTCATTCAGGCACCATTTTTCCTTATAAAAGAGCAAGACGATAAATTCATTTCACTAGTTTTCTATTAGAAAAGGAATCAAAAGGCATCTTAAGAAATCTAATCTACATTTCCCATCTTTCACATCAGGGCTGAATCTACATTTTGGGTGGCACAATACAGAAGCTGTAGATTTAGGCTGCAGCTTGGGATTTACTAGCTAACAATGCCTACCTGGCTTGCTGAGTAACAGAGCACTCTTTCAGCAGTCTGTCCCCATTCAAAGCCTAATGATACTGCTGATTCCAGTTTACTTCTTTTTGAGCAGGAGACACTACACAAGAACAACCAATAGCCTTAAGAAAAATTATTCCTGTAAACTTGCAAATTATTATTGCTCTGGCTAGGAAGGCGGCTGAAATTGAACACAGGCATGGCTGCTCGCAGTCTGCTCCTGAGCTCCTGCTAAAAATACACACCTTGATTGCCGAAAGAGGTAACGTTTTTAAGTTTAAGGTATTGGAGCTCCTTGTTATACTCACTCACTATTTCTTCCATGTGTTTGGCTAAACATGAGGTATCTTAATGCCTTCAACATGACTTCAGTTTTGAATAGTTAAAAAAGCCAGACAATTTAAACTGACTAGAACCTGCATGCAACACAATCTTTTACATTGATACTCACCATTCTTTGTAGTTTACTCAGATGTTAAAACTGTTTCATTAAGGTTGGGGGTTTTTTTTGTTTTATTGGTTTCTGGGGTTTTTTTTAAACTAACATTACCAGGTTATAATTGGACACAGGCACACATACATATGCATGCACATTAAGTAATTATGAAATTCTATTTTCAAGGCAGTAAGAGAGCCTGTGAAGGCAGCTTTGTAACCCTTTGCCTTTAATTTCTTGAGCCAACCCCAATAACATACCATTTTTAAAAGGCGTATCTGATAATTTAATATTTAGCACAGCAAAGCAATCTGGCAGCATCCCTTTCTTGCATATACACATGTACAGACTAACACAGAAGATGCCTAAACAGCATTGATCCCCGAATCGGAGGCATTCAAGTAAAGTTGTAGGTACACCTATTCTGACAAGCAGGAATTGTTTGTAGTAGGATCCCTGCTGCATATGTATACACCTGCGTATGAACTGAAACAATGTGATCAGAATGTCAGTGTGGGATGTTTTGTAATCCCTTTCACAATAGACTGTCTACTCCAATGAAAACATCAAGAAGTCTAGAAGGTACAATAAAATGTCCCTTAATACTTAAAAAAAAAAATCAGACCACAATAAATCCTAAAAATAATAGTGATAAAACAACAGTTTTCTGAAGGAATTGTACAGTTCAATCAGAACTTAAAGCTTCATGACTTCAGGGGCACTATGTAAAATGCAGATCCACTTCTGCAAGTTACAATTCTCATAATTGTCCAACAAGCAAGACATCAATATTCTGATCCCAGGTTTTCAAATGTGTGTGAATGCATAATAATGGAGACAGGTATTCAATGGGATTTCCCCAAAACATCTAGAGTGGTCTGCTAACCTAGCTCCAGAGGTTTACAAGGATCTGGTTGTTCAACAGAAGTTTAGTATTTAAAGCATGTTAGCAATTTTGAAAAATGCTACTGGGCACACCTAAGAACTCAGGTCCTTGGAAGCTTTGCTCTTACTGAAAGTCAAATGGTAACCCATGCACCAGCTCACCACTGGCAAGACAACCCAGATAGCTGCCAAGAACCCAGCTCTACAGGCTGTGGTCCGAGCCAGGCAGCTGTAAGCCAGCCCTGCCTAGGAGCCAGAGAGTCCCATTAGCTCACACTATTCCCGTGCGACTGCCTTAGCACACTACTCAGCCAGAGGACCATAAACCCATGCCAGCATGGCTTCCAAAACAAATTTGCTCTGTCTCCCACCAACCTGAAGCAGAAATACAGCAAGGCAAGGTTTATCGGAGCCTCACTGAATAAGCTCTCCCTGATGGTCTGCCATGCTCTCAGAGCACTCGGAGTACCGTGTACTGCTAAGAAAGCAAGAGATGTACAGCTGCACACAGCAATAATCAACAGATTTGTCCCCTGCTGCTTCAAAGCTGTGTCCAAATCTATGAATCACCACATCACTGTGCTCCTTTTTGAGAACGTAATATAATAATAGCATGAAGAGCCGCATTCTTTCTTAGTTAAGAGGATCCGCGTAGGGTACCATCTTCCAGAATCCACTGAAAGCCAGCAAAAGTAATCAGGTAAAACATTATTTTTGGAAAAGAGCTATTTCCTCAAATTCAAGCATGCTTTTCACCATGACCCGTTATTATCTCCTCCTCAAAACAAACAAAAGAATTGCTACAACTCAATATAAGTCTCAGAAGTAGAAAGAGAAAGGCTATGACTCTGCAAAACCATTACTACTGATCCTGTATTGGAAGGCGTTCACAAATTCTGAAAAAGGATTACAATAAAACAGATACTGCACAGATTAAAAAGCATTCCAAATTTTAAAAAAGGGAATAGGAAACATTTGAAACAGCCAAGAATTACTGTTTCCCTCTCCACTTGCTCAAAATCCTAGAATACTAGCGTTATGACTCCATCATGTACACACGTACAGTCATGTGGGCAGGGAAAGAAAACCTCAGACCACAAGTGGCTTCAGCAGTTCAGTGAACCTTAACCTGCCACAAGAATAAGACCAAGAACATAACACTATTTGACTGCTGTTTCAGCTCAGTGGTCATTTTGCATTTAGCATGTCATAATCTAACACAGACAGCCCAGAAAAAGTTCACAGGGCCTTTTCCACAGCAAGTAAAAGGACCTGGTTTCCGTTCCATACTTTACAGCACAAACTGATCTCAACATCACAAGACATTGAAGATGATACATCAAGGACAAACATAAGCTAAGCAACTTTAGAGTTTTTTATGATGTTACCTATATTCCAGGTTAATATGAGATTTTTATACTAGTACATTACTGTGTCTGAGGCCGCTGGAGTTATGCTGCAGCTTCTTTACCAGATTGCATTATATTTCTTCACAGTTCCTATCTCCTTTCAAATTTAAGCAAAACCCAGGGAATGCAGCCATTTGGTATTTTTGTTGATAGCTTAGCTGCTTTGCCACCATCTCTCTCAAGAGAGCTTGTTAGGTGTAATACCTCTAAGAAAGGGTTTAAGTAACAGTTTGTTCCAAGTCATGAGAAAAGGAAAAATAATTTTAATTATGTTCTCATTTCAATGCCAGGCCATCTTCTTTTCTATGACAACCAACTACATTCTGTACTGCAACAGATTTTGAAAAACAAATGAAAAAAACATCCCAGGCTCCTTAAGCTAGGCAGGCAGTTTTATTTATTCAGCAGTAGGTATCTGGAATGCCTATCATAAAGAAACTATAAAAACATTTGAACAGATATTTCTTATTGCAAAGGGAGGCGAGAGAAAAATCTGAAGTATAGCTCGAAGACAAGTCGTAAGAACACCTGCATTTGTCAAGCTTCAGCTGATCCTAAGGTACAGGAAAAACATCAATGAAAAACACTGGGAAAAAGAAAGGTAGCAGGCTTCTCATATTTGGTTGAAGGAACTAATATCACTATAAAAGCTTTAAAAAAACAAGGCGCTCTCACTTCTTATTGCAGATGTATTCTTACAAACATTGCAGAACCACCAAACTCTTCAAAACAAAAATGCCACATCCCTTGTCTTCTGCTCTGTCTCTGCTAGACCCTTTAGTTCTGCCTCTACCCTTTATTTCTACTCATGTCTCAACACGCATCTACTAGGCAGATTTTTCTGTGGTGTTGAGAGGAAGAGAACTAATAAATAAATGAAGATGTGAACATAGACATAGAAAAGCAAAGAAAATGGACTGAATAAGTTTTAGGAGGTCCAAAAGGAGCAGGTGTTTATTATTTCCATTGTAAATGGGAAAGAGTGCATTTACTTTTTTTGGCAAAGCACTTTGTAAATGGGGGAATGTGGAGAAGCGTCATGATGTTTGTAGGAAAAGTTCTAAAGTGAGGCAACAACAAAATTGTCTTTCAGATGAGGTAAACTGAGCTCCTGAAATTTTATTTCCACAATCCAATCGTACCAATTTCTGAAAAATATTCATCATAACGCTGGTGACTAAAATAGCGATAGTACTATCTAGGATAAAGGATCCTTTTTGTCTGGAAAAGTCATACTTTGTAAAAGTAACTGCTAATATAAAGCTTGTAATAAATGTTACTCAGTGAGCTTACAGCAAATCCATAAGGTCTGCAGTAACAAAGTCAGTGACTCCCAGTGCAGAGTGTTTTAAGAAGACGGCAGGCATAGCTGATTTTGATAGAAGGCACAGTTGGATTTGGAGGGGCAGAGGCAAAAACAACAGGAATACTTAACCCTCGAAGAGAAGCTTCCCAAAAAGCTGGACCTGCCTACCTTTAGGTCCCTCAATCTTGTCTCTAAACAATGCATTGAAACCTCAGGCTTCTAAGTTCCATTTTCTGCAAGCCTCACATATTGGATATCGTCTGTGTTGAAGTTGAAACCTGTTACTTTAATTACAATATTATTTATTTGCTGTGCAGGTGTTTTCTTGGGGGAGGGGAGCTGGGCTGATTTGTTTTTTTTAATCAAAAATTGGGTCATCATTTCTTGGTTATGGCTTTAGCTTTTGTGAAAATAAAAGCATTGCAAAATATTTATCTCTGTGGAGATGAGCTCTTTTCCATAGTGCATTGAGATGCCTTAGAGCACTGAAAGTGTTCATACTAGAATCGTGAAATATTTTGCTTTGAGCAGTACTGTATCTATACATATAAGCTGAATCTCCAGCAGACAGATTCATAACATTGGTGAAATCCATCAGAGCTTTGTCATCAATGTCACCAGGCTGAGGATGGTTTATTCAATACAGGTATAGCTCTATTCTTTCTAATAATAAAAAAAAAAAATCCGCAGAATTGACAATATATTACATAAAGGAGCCTAACTAAACAGCTTGAACAGCTCTATTTATTGATCACTATTGCTGATCACTTTTAAATGTCATTCTAACCTACCATTTGTGCTTAATCCTGCTTTCATTAAAACAAATGTCAAAACTCTCCCAAGAAGATCATCTCCTTCATAGGTCTTAAGGTATAGGAAACACTCACTTCTGAACTCATATGTCCTATATATAGGACAGCATAGTCTTCTATATATAGAACAGCATAGTCCTAAAGAATTACGAAGTATACCGAGAACACCATGAGGCTGCTGAATACTACAGCTCTTCCCTGAACTACAGCAGTGTCAGAAGCATCTATTCAAGCTTCCGTATTTTCATTAGTTTCTCAATACTCATGTGAGAAATAATGATCAAATACCGTGGCTGTTTTGACATTTGTTTTGCACACTACTCTAGGTATTTATCAATTAAGAAGTAGTGATTACGCTACCTTGATTGAAACCAAAGGCTGACTGTAGTGTCACATGAAAGAGTCATTAGTACTACTTTGCAAGCATGGAGCCACCCATGCCTTTCTTTGTGCTAAGGCGCATAACCTCCATCCAACAAGATCATGGACCTGAACATCAACCTGAGCAAGGTAGTCAAGGCTGGACTTAAATTCAATGTTTCCTTAATTAGACTTCTGAATTTTTGTAGCACGTTCCCAAAGCCTTTGCCATAGCAAACTGGACCTCAAGGTCTAGTTTATTCTTCAAGAAAAGGGCCTTATTTGGGGATGACAGGCAAGGGCCTTGCTAACAACTTACTTCCACCACTGCTGCTGAAAATATTAGTAACGGAAGGGTCAATGCCCAAATTAATTAAAATGCTAAGTACAAACTGAAACACAGCAGAAACACACAAGTCTAGCGGGCTAGAAAGAACATTTCAAGTGTGATACACTTCATAGCACACAGCACATCAGAAAGATGTCCTACCTGGGCACAATAAAAAGACAGTAAAATAATGTCCTCATGGGTTTCAGAATTCCTGCTATGAGCAAGGGAACACGTCACCTCAGAGGGGCTTGCACACACAATCTTTCTGATCAAACTCACTGAATAACGTTTCTAGTCTTCCACAATCACAGCAGCACACACGCAGCTTCCCTCCCCTTCCAGTCAACACAATCCGCTTTTACAAACTCACGCTTAGAGCACTGGTCATTAAAAAAAAAAAATCCCAAGAAAAACCCAATCAAGGCTAATTTCTTACACTGTCTCCATTAGACAAACCCAGCTCTCCATCCACTGCTGGGAAAAAACTGTTCAAAACTCTCATCCTTTAAATTTATAGTATGTAGCTATTGCTGTATTAGTTTAGACTAGCTGCAAAAACTCACCATCATCTGTAATAAGAGAGATTCTTCTTCTGTTGCACAGACTTTCCAATAGTCTTCAGTCCTCACAGAGGACAAATATTTTACATGTGGTTTCTTTAAGACAAAGTACACAGCATTCCATGTTGATTTTTAATTTTAAGACAAAAACTTTCACTCCCAGTTTGCTATAAGCAAAAAATCATTAGAAGTATGAGCCTTTTAGTTTTATAAAATAAATATGCTAGTCTAGAAAAAACTACACTTTGTTTTACAGACCATTTTATAGTTCTGTAGTATTTCCATGGTCGTCTGTATACCACTACAGTCAGAAAAGACGAATTTGTCCCCCTAAGGAATTAATATGCAATCCTGAAGGATTATGTTATGGTCTTCTAATTACTTTATGGCACCCTATAGAGAGAATCAACTTTAAACAGTAACACGTTTCTGTTGACAAAAACGTTGCTCTACTTACGTGTCATTCTAGTACGGCATAGCAGGCTGTCACAATCTACCTCCTGCATGCAAGTCAAGTTTTTACAAATGTTAAAAGTCTTAATTATGTCTCTATACTTAATTTGAGAACATTGAGCCAAATTCTTCCTTAAGACAGTGGAAAATAAGGGAATACCCCTAACAGCAGACAGTGGCAGATAGAAGGCTGTATTTGCTTCCTTTATATGAAGACACTGTGCAAAATCTTGGCTCTTCTGAAGGCCACTAGAATCAGTGACAACTTTGCATAACCTGTTTCTAGAGCTATATAAGAGTCATAGGAGTTGTGTTCAGCCGTGTCATGGTTTACCCCCAGCTGGCAACTCAGCACCACATGGCCGCTCACTCACTTCCCCCCGCACCCAGCGGGATGGGGGAGAGAATCAGAAAATAAAGTAAAGCTCGTGGGTTGAGATAAGAACAATTTAATAGAACAGAAAGGAA
>JAVKLA010000084.1:35811941-35844476 GCA_034782735.1 Sagittarius serpentarius
TCTTGCTGGCTGGGCCTGAGAAGCTGAAAAGTCCTTGACTGAGTCTAAACACGACTGAGCAACAACTGAAAACATCATGGTGTTATCAACATTCTTCTCATACTAACCCAAAACACAGCGCTGTACCAGCTACTAGGAAGACAATTAACTCTACCTCAGCCAAAACCAGGACAAACCATCATTAATTATAGCCATAATTTTCAAAGGAGTCCAAGGACATGCTTATCAAATAGAGCCAATACTATTAAATCAAAGCAATTAATTGATTTTCTTACAGTAATTCAAGTCTATATGCATGCGTAAGTACTTAGGAACTAGTTCTGAATGGAATAGCAAACAATTTTCTTCTAGTAAATGCAAAAAAAAAAAAAAAACCAGGCTGCAATTATCATTATTTGTTGCTTAAACAAATACTACAATTTCATGAGGAAGAAATTAAAATGCATGAAGTCCTACTAACGCTTTTGAGCATTGAAAATATTCCCAAGATGTTCTTGCTAAAATAATGACTCGAGGAAATGTAGGCAAAGACACTTCCCTCCAACTCTCAAATATACTATGCATAGATGATCATATTACACACATTTCCAGCCACTGTTTTGTCTGAAGACTCTTTTGGAACACAGGGGTCAGCACATGAGCTTCCTTCCCTGCCTTTGCTCTGCTGATTAAGCAGCAATTAAACTATTTCACCATTAAACTACTCAATGGTATTTTCCTGTACAGTTTGGGGGATTTTCTGATGGTTAATCTCTCTGACTGTCATTAACACGTTACAGCTAGAGGCAACCATGAGAGAATGATCAATTAAGCAAGTAAATAGCTATTTCCTTTGCTCTGTCCAACCCCTAAAATTAACTGGTTCAGGCTTGACCACCATGCCACAACGAAAATGAGTAAAATGCATTTTACCTCATTATTCCTGTTTGAATAGGAAATTACCTAAAACCAACTCATTCAGGCATGAGGAACTGCAAATTGTTAGCATCTTCTTGTGGGCATGTCTTCTTCACATGTCCTTTTTGCTGTAAGTTCTATTACACCATTCGAAGCAATGCTGTTTATAAAGCAACTACACGAAACAGTTCAGAGGAAACCAGCTGGATAATAATGTTTTATAACAGCTAAAAGGCAGCAGCAGCACAAAGCAGAGCCTCAGATACAAAGAGGTGAGGAACAATTTCTTTATTCCATGGGTGATGTCCCTGAAGCCAATGGAGTATCAACAAAGATACTCAAGGAATAACATGGTACAAATCAGAAGAGGTGCTAGAAACTGGCCCGATTTTAATGAGCAAGGATCTTCAGGATTTTAAACCGCATCTTCTAAAAGTGAAGTTGTAACAACTTAATTGACAAACTCATGAATGACAACACTGCCAAATCTTATCTTTCCCCGCTTGACCACATTAATCTTCCTTTATTTCCCTTTTTCTTCATATATAGAAAAGTCATCTTATGCCATGAAGAGTCATTTATTTGGGGACTGGAAAGGGTCTGTGATTCATCTTGCTGAAATATGAGACCTAGAAATACAGCACCTTTACTAATTAAGTAGGAAAGAGACATTTGTGTATGAAAAGGGGTTGAAGAAATATGCTGGGTTCAGGAGCCAAACAAGTAACTATCATGAATAGCAAAGTCTAATTACAGGGCGGGGGGGGGGGAATCATAATCAGTTAAACTGAAATTTGAATAGTTTTAAGCTTTAAATGAAAATGTTAAGAACAGAAACTGATTCAGAAAGATACAGCTCTCAGTTCACTACGCTATTCCCTTGCTCCTGGGTGAAAATAAGTTTACTGGAAACCTGTATTAGCAGTACAGCACTGTCTGACCTACTACCAAGAAGGGTTCTCACGGGAGCAAATGCTCTGTGTATCCCTTCGGCTCTTCCTAGGCTTATTCCCTACTTGCAAGTTCCTCTGTGAACTAAATAAGCAGCTGTGGTGTTCACATGTTTGGTTTTTGTTTGTTGTTTTTGGGTGGGGTTTTTTTGGTGATTTTTTTTTTTAATTATATCTGTGTTTGCTATTTGATGGATGGAGATCTTCGACAACCTCCCATTAAAGTTATATTCTAACTCATGGTAATTTTGCTAATCAGTACATTTCATCTGTTGCTTGTAGGGACACCCAGCAGTTGAGAGAAACCTTAAGATTCAGACTAATGTACAGAAGTAATTCTCATATATGCAATCAGCTGGTGCACTGATTTACATATGCATAACTGTGCATCAGAGTATGCCCAGCTCTATAGAATAAACTGGGACAAATCGACATCAGTAACATTATGAAACTATATATCATGTTTACATGTAGAGATCTGGTGATCGGAAGTTTAAGCTTCTGCAAATCTGACAAGTCATATTTAGCCAATACCTTGCTATTGTTTCAAGGCATTACGGAAGTGTTCTAGATTTCCTTCCCCAGCACTGCTTTACCCGTAAGTGCATGCCCCACTTAGATATGAAATGCTACACACTTCCATTTAGATTTACCTCAAAACAATTTACTGTATTGTTAAAATCAAATGGGGAGTGGAGTTTGGAGGATGCATAGAGCTGACAGTGCTGAGTTCTACTTAATTTTCATCTAAGTTTTCCTTCCTTCCTTCTGTCTTTGTTTACAGTAACAATAATAATTAAATACACAAATATAACAGCCCTGAACTGCCTGGTTTATTCATTGAAATTATGTCATCAGTTTTCACATTGCCAGAACTCAGTTTCTGTCTTTGTACTAGATTCACATCTCAGATTTTCTCCTAATACAAACAGAAGAACAGGAAGGTTGGGCAGCCCACTGCTGATAACGCAGTATTATGGATTGCCTTAGAGAGCTTTGTCCCAAAGTTCATACTAACATGTAAACAAAAGAGAGCGTCCAAAGTACAAATTAAGGGTGGGGTTTGGTAGTTTTAGTGAACAAGTTTTGGTTTCCAGTTAAAAGAACAAAAATTAAAATTCTAAACTTTCAGGAAAGTTAACAGTTACTTTAGATATTAATTTGAAAATTCGTTTTAAAACAAATTCAACACATTTCATTTCAATTAAGCCAAACATGTATCAGAACTGTAAAAGCTGGCTGTGACCGTAACACATTCAAAATGCTCAAACAGCTGACAAATATGCATATGTTAATGCAAAGAAATTTAAGAGAAAAAAAGAAAAAAGCTAATGCAAAGAAAAAAGAGCTAATTGGGCTACATTACAATCCCAGATGAAAGAGGAATAGAAAAGAAATCTGTATATAGAGCAGGTGACACTGTAAACTGTTCTTATTCTCCCTTAACGATTTCAATTCCTTCCTGGATTTCCTAGGAGTTTCCAGAGCACAAAAATGACAATGTGATTTTTTTCAGTTCTTCTGTTTTTAAAAATCTGTTATTAGCAATAGTGATCAAATGCAGCAACTCCTTAAAATATGCTATGACGAAAAATAACATGCACTGAAATAGAGACCCTGTGCTGTTTGCCAGATTGCAAAACGTGTGTCAATTGTTGTTGAAGAACCCCTTCAGAAATACACAAAGTGTCACAAAACAATTCTTTCTATACACTATTTACTATTCTATTTACTTTTTGAAGTTAGTAGATAGTGATAAACTCTTGTCCGATTACTATTTGCAGGTTACACTTCTTGGGCATCACAGAAAATACAAAAAGGACAAAAAAAAGCTCTTAAGTCTAGCACTAGGTCTGCCATTAAATACCTTCAACTCCTATTTAAAGGATCATGGCGATTTCTATACATGTTAACGAAGTTTCTTTCATAGCAGTTTTACTAAAACACTCCATGTATTCGACTGCTATCACAAAACTGAAGTTCAAGGAGAAAAATAACAAAAATATTTTTTATTAGAAGTGATAGTAGTTTAGATACTTCACTGTATCTAAACCATCCCAAGTATTTCTTATAATGAAACTCCAACAGATATCCATTCTTATGCTAACAGTTTTGCATTAAAAGGGGTTTACTGATATTGCCCATTAGGTTCACTTACCTAGCTAGCAAATACATAAGAGAAACAGCTTACCTTTCGACATGTTTACAAGCAGCAATATGCACTATAATAATCATATAACATACATTGAAAGAGAACAAGAAATAATAAGTATTGAAGAAAAGAACACTACCAACTTAGAAGTACATATTCTTTAGAAACAAATAAAACCACATAGCTATATATATTTTACGTGGCTAGTACTGCTGCATGCAACGTTTGCAAAGTAATTACCATAATTCACAAATACTTCTAAAGAAGAAACTAAGAAATAAATCTATTACACTAGTAGCATTCTCAAGTTTGGATTGTATTATGCAGCCTTGATATACATTCAACAGGTAACTGGTAAGAATTTCTAGCATTTCATCTTTTATAAGCAATGAAGAGTCAATATTATTTAACTGTTGCTCAAATGTTAATAAAAAGTCATAATCCAGGGAACTTACCCTGGGTCAACAGAAAGAAGCCCAGAACCATCCAAAGTTATTTCCAACGTCCAGACAAGAGATCTGAAAAGAAAACAACAAAGGGTTTGTGACAAAGCTGACACAGAGTACTCTGAAAGGAGCAAAATCAATTGTGACATTTTTCATTTATTTGTAAATGCCTCTTTGGCAGTATGCTCACTCAAAATGACAGTTGACTCTTATAGAATAGCGGACGTGATGGTAAAATAGAGGAATCCTGACAGTTGCTTTAATGAGATTCTGCATTAGGACCACTCTACCACTCTCCCTCAACAAGGAGTGTGCCCTTCACTTTCAATCTTATATCCTCCAATTTGGAAAGCATTAACCCTACGAAAAACTCTACTCAGCCTCCTCTAATCAGCATCACAGCTCTTCTTTCCACCTTCTTCGCTACTCACTGACATTTACGTATGGCGCCCGCTCACTATTTTAAATACGTGTAAGTAGCATAGAGCAAATTAAACTTCAACCCAATAGTATTACTTTAATCAAAGTCTAGTTGCAGCATGTGTGAAGAGGGGAGGACAAGACTGTCGAAACAGACCTTAGCCGATATTAGGAGAGAGCACAAGCCCACAGAGCATGCCTTCCAGCTCTAAGAATTACGCTACTGGAAGTGTTCAATGCAGGAATCTCTGATGCTCACATTTTCTTTATTGCAAAACTAAATAGGGAAATTTGTAACATGTCGGGAAACTTGCCTTGCAAATATTGAGAGAATAATCATTCTGGGAACAGAAGCACACAGGGAATTTAATAACTAACAACATGCAACATGATACCAAATATTTCAGGAAGAGGCCACTGGCTCGCAGATCTAATGCTTGAGTACACTTACTCTGACATGTCTCCAATCTGAGCTATTTCATTCTCAAGTTTTCCAACAATAACACTATTTTTGTTGTTCAAACTTGTTTTCTAGTACTATATCACATATCCTTCAATGGAACTAGATGACAGTACTGAATATATCATGGTAGCCTCAGGCTGCACTGAAATTACTATCTTACTGGTGTTAACAGAGGGTAAAACATTTGTTATTACAACCGTAAGTTTTTTGTAAAAAAAAACAAAACCAAAAACACACAAAAAAAAACCCCAACAACAAAAAACACACACACACACCACACACAAAAAACCCTCTCATATTGGCATTGTTAAGAAGAGCTTGAATCTTAGCACTTTTCCATGAGCTAAACAAGTTTGAGATGAAAAAAATTAAAACATCTGCCTCAGTCTGTGTTTCAGAAAACAATTCCATTATCATCTCTGTATGAAATCTGGCTAAGTCATGTTCGGGGAGTTTGCGATGAATTTATCTATACCACAATCTGCTAGACGATCTGTCTACATAAACTGCGAGTAAAGATCTTTCATCTCTTGGGGTCGGGGGGATGGTGGGAAAGAGAGAGAGATGGGTCATTTTCATGAGTTACAGAGCAGTTTTTGCCTGACAACCTTCAGAGAACCAGTGCAGTAATCCATGGCTCAAGCAAGACTTCCATTCTTCATTTGACTCATTTGCTTCAAAAAAGCCTACAACTTTTTAGAGCATGGCAGAGCTTTCTAAAAGAAAGATTTTTGGCACCTTTAATTTGAGGATGCAGACTAAAGGCGTAACTTTGAAGTCTTTCGCAAAATCCTCCCTGGTATGTAAGATCTTTTAAAAAGTCTCAGTTGATAGAAACAAGGACTGTGATTCACTTTCAGTATTAGCTTGTATTTTCTCTTACTGAAGATTCGCTCTTCACTGGAACATTTTAAGATTAGCGTAACAAAGCCTAGCACAACATTAAATCACCTACTGAGCATATCAATCTGAGTTAAAAAAAAAAGTACACTTCAAAACAAATTCTCTGGCAGATTCTTCCGACTGATAGCAAATTTCCTAAGTTAAAAGACCCTTCATATTTCATTTTCAGAATACAGTTACTCCTAGCAACCTTTCACATTTGGATGGAAAGCAGAAAAGGCCAGATTCTGGCCTCTCCTCCTGTATGGGAGCACCAACGAAAAATAATGAAGTCAACACACATTTACTCTAAAAAGGAAAAAAATTACTATTTAGCTCCAAGGAAGGCTGCTTTATAATTCAGACAGGTGATCTGGAGGCACAGCAGAGCAATAACGACTAACATCACATACTAGAGGGAGTATAAATTTTAATGATACAACTCATAAAACCCACATTTTAAAGGTTACAAAACAGAAACAAGCTTACAAAGAAAACACATAAATCATTCAAGGTGTCGGGTTCCTACTCCTTAGCTATTTTAAGAATTAACAGCCTGTCCATCACTAAAACTAGAAAATGTTGTACTTATTTATGTAGGACTGAAAAGGAATGTACACTAGAGTTCAGAAAGCATACACCACTATAGTCTCTCTTCTTAGCAACACAATATCCACAATCATTCATACCTTCACTGTTGTATTCATTATTCAATAAAATTAAGCGAAAACACTTGGCTAAACTCACTTACATCTAGACAAGATAAGAGCAATACATAATTAGCACTATATAGGCCAGGTAAGTTACAAGGCCTTCCTATCCAGACACATGAACGCACTTAACTATTTGCTCATGTGCAATTCATTGTAGTCCCTTAAATATCTTTAATGGGGCATTCACATCAACAGACTAGATGACTTGAATGTTCAAAGACAGTTAAATATCAGAGAACAACAGAGTCCATTAAAACACTGGAGTGCTCACTACATTTTGTTCTTGGTTTTCCAACCTTAACTTCACAATTTTATTGCCTTGCATATAAAATTAAAGTTCACCCAATAAACTGCTGTACCATTTATCAAGGAACTCCAGCTTCTGAACAAATCACAACACACGAGTACTACACTTCTGATTATCTGCACCACAAATGGACCTGAGCTATTATACTAACACTGCTGGAAACATTACGTATATTATAGTTAATATCCTTCTGTTACTAGAAACTGCTAAATCAAGCATTAATTGTAGGTCCAATACACAAATAGAAATAAGCAACACCCTTCCAATCCAAAAACCCCTAGTTAACCATCCTACTGTCCCACCCAACCCAACCTTCATCCTATCTGTTCTTCACAAGTTCACTGATCATTATTCACGCCTAACACACCTTCCTTGTAATGTCAAGCACCGAATTTTACCATCATAACGGCTCAGTCAAGTTTAGTCTAATCTATACCCCAATCAACCTTCCTGAAACAACAGTGTGGCTTTGGAGGTAAACTAGGAGATGAACATGCCTCTCTCAGTGCTGGAAATGTGTAAACCTATCTTGTTTTCAAGAACAGGGAACAGGGAAACATCCTCTGCATATCCTCATTTGGCCTGCAACAAGACTACTGTTGTCCAAACTCCATGACTGTCATGGGAGAGAGAGGGTCCAACACTGATACAGCATACCAGTTATACCAGTCAAATGGTCTGAAGCATGCACTATTGTTTGTAGTAACAAGGAAGAAGGACATTCTGAAAAGACAAACCTTTTCTTCATCTTGTCCTCCATACGGATGGACGAGAGCGTTGCAAAGCAACTTTCTATTCCGCTCTCCACTCGTACCATAAGGATGTAACAGAAACAGGGCCTTATAGTCTCATTTTTATTACTTTAACTGGTCTGCAATTGCAACTGTATGTATTGTTGTCCCAATACATAAGCTATCAATACAGGACATTTCAAATGGCTGGGCATTAAAACAGTGACTTAGAGCTAATAAGCCACTATTAATGTTGAACTTTGACAGACTTGTCATTCAAATCCACAAACCATCTTTTGAGCTGAACTGGATTTTACAGAAATCACGTATAGTTTTGCTCAGTGGTCGTTTATCTTAGACACAGAAACTGGCACCTCCATTTCACTGCAAGTAACTTCCACCTCCACAATACAAGTGTACTCCGGGCTCCCTTCTGGAAGGGGCATGCCAAGGGCCAGGGTCACCACAAAAAGCTTTCACTGCATAAGGCTTTCTGCATACTGACTCAGAGATCAGGCCTCTAGTTTTTGGGTTTGAGAGCTAACTCAACTTTAATATTATTTTTCTTCTTAATATCCTTCTGTGTTTGAGCTCTTTAATGGATAACTCAAAGTTGATTTATTTATTTTTTCATAAGTAGACAAACATTAAAAGACACTTGAACAAGGTCATTTTGCCTGGCTGCAAAGTCCAACAAGACTATCAGACAAAACCTCACCTAAAATTTTTCCATGTCAAAGGAAGTATTTCTACTGGCTGGACTTTCAATATTGAATGTAGATTTGGGATCTAGTCTCAATCCAAATGGGAGTGCAGCAATCAGCCACAGAACTACACAGCTCTCACTGGCAGCACTTACTGGATTTAAAACTGCAACCTTGCATTTCAAATTTCTGCATCCAATTACCAGTTATCAGAGGCAACTAATCTCTTATAACTGTACTGGTTAAAGAAAACTCAGTATTTGGTTTACAATGGCAATAAACACTTAAATGTCTTCAATAAGCTGTTTTTCTTATGCCACATCTTTAATTCTGGAATCTTTTCCTGTAAATCTGGAGGAACTTTAAATAAGATGCTAACATATTGTTTTTCCAATCTTTTGTTTTCTTTAGGAAATTATTTAAGAAGAATTCAACAGTGATCTCGGCATTCATACAGCAGTGAACTTCAGATACAGTAATTGCATTGCTGTGAGCTATGACGACTTTCCCATGGGGGAGAAATGACCTGGTAATTCAAGAATGACAAAGTCAAAAAGTAAGGGGGGAGGGAAAGGATTTCCCCCTAGGATGAGATAAATATAATTTCTCATGGCAGTGTATATCTCTCTTAAGCCTCAGGTGGTTTTAAGTTAATGAGATTAGTTCCAGCAGGCAGTGAAATCCCAGGATATAGGATTTATATTTCAGCAGTTTTCACTTCATCCAGCAAGCACAGTGAAGTCAATCTTTGTGTCATTTTGTTATTGTCCTGGTTTGGGTCTCGTTCTCAGACTCAAGCCTGGCTAAAGCACCTCGTAACTTTGACTTGAAAGCTTAAGCATCATGTAAAGAGTGTGTTTAAATGTTTAAAAGGGAGGAGAAAGGCAGCAGTCTTAATCTCTAGGGAAGGATTTTTATTTAAACTTCTCAGATGCACTTTTATGCAATGAAAATTGATCTACTTTTTTTTTTTTAAAACCAAGGTCACACACATTTTCATCCTGAACACACACCAAGAAAAAAAAAAAAAAAAGCAGTATGCATTGCTGGAAGAAACACTGCTTTAAATTTAGTCCCTGAAATGACAGACATTGATAGCTTCGGAAGACTGGGTACTTCAGTATCTTCTATGTGCTGAATGACTGTCACCCAGCTTGGTAACGACCAAAATCAGTTCCTATCCAGCGACTACCCCCTGGACATACAAACTGGAGTTTCACTCCAGTCCCCCGTTCTGCTGATACAACAAAACCTTAACTCCTGTTCTCAGTTCTAGGTGTATCACAAGTTAAACTGGGGTAGCCTCATGCAGTGCTAGGAGAGGGAAGCATCCTGTCTATCCAATGACAAGGCACAGCAGAAGGACTCAGAAGTGTACAGAATAAGTACCTGGAGCTATCTGAAATATATATCATAATACAGAGCTGTTAAGCAGAAGGCTTTTAGAAGAGAACATAATTGGAAAAAAACTGAGGTCATGATAACACTGATTTGCATGCACTAAGAATTCTTCCACACCCAGCCTGATTTCGACCTACAATCACTGCATATTAATAACTGCTAATTTAATAATTGTTTCACACTCTGGACAGTATTTTTAGCTGTGAATTTAAGTAAAAAAAAAAAAAATCATTAACCTTCAACAACATTACCAATGTGAAGAAAACACAGGGGAAAAACAAAAGTCAAGAGTTGACAACTTCCTTTAGGTAGCTCTTCCCCATCCAACAGGAGAATGACCACAGCCCTTTCCTCCTCTCTTATGAAACAAAACATGTAGACATCACATCAGGAAAATGCTCATTTTAGTCCCAGGCTTCTTTCCAAGACAGTCTGATTAAACTACATATCCAGAAAGCATGGAAACAAATTATTTTCATCAGAGTAATTTAACCTCAAAACACAAGATGAACTCTATTCAAAAGACTTTCTAGAATGTCCGAGTTCATCACAGAAAAAGCTGTGTTTACTCTAGTTTTAACTTACAAGCCTGACTTTAATACAGGCCAATCACACCCACCCAGACATCACTGTTTTAACTTTTTCGGTGTGGGGTGGGGTGGTTTTTTTTTTTATTTTTACTTCTGAATATGCCTTCTCATTCTGCATCAACACACCACCCCATTATCTTTATTCTTCATCCTCTACAGAGGAGTCCTTACTACCTCAGGTTTTGGCACTTCATTAACCAGGTGTCTTCAGTTACATATGGAAAGTTCAATCACCTCTTTGCCAAAGGAGAGGGTGCATTCTATCCTAGCTCAGGGCCAAGAGCAGCAAAAGCTAAGTAAAGGGCAACTGTTCAAAGTTGTGAGATCTATTTCCTTTTTCTGTGTAAGTACTGAGGCAGAGCCTCACCTGGTACAAAAGTGTGTAATTTAACTGAAGAGAGGCAACATCAGCAAATGAATCTCAGGACACAGAGGCCAACAACTGACCACAAACTGGTTTCTGGCACAATTCAAAACTTCATAGCCATTGGAACCTGATATGCTGAATAAACACCTAAGCGTTCAGTATCCACCACTACTTGGACTGGCTATAACTTGGAAAAACACAGCTGTATAGGGATATAGTATCACATACAAGAGATATTAAAATGCATTCTCCTGTCAGGATAGCCAAATGTTTGCTTACCTGCGAAGTAAATACACATTTGCTCTCAAGTTAAACCCAATGAGTGTTTCCAGATGCGCGTAGAGCAAAGCATGCCGTTTTCAATTAAATATAACATGCAAATATGATTTCCAACAATATGAAAATGAACTACCAGGGTAATTGTTCTGGAAGTACTGCAATTATAAGTGTCATCAGAATGCATTATGTTTTCTGTTAGCAAAAGAATTATTTTGTAATGGGTCAGAGAACTTTCACACACTTTAATAATCAGCACACAAGCTTCAAAAAGGAAATCTATTTTAAACCTCTCCCATCATTTTACTATCAGCCTCTGAAAGTAACAGGCCTATAGAAAAACACTTATAAAAAGTATGATCACAGGGCGAGTTACCTTAAAACAATGTTTTCAAAAGAAAACAAAACAAAAACACAACAGTCTGCAAGTATTTACATTTGTTTTAAGGCCAGAAGGGTCAATTAAGATGAACAATTTGGACCTCTCACACAATTACAAGTCAAGAACCCTCAACAGAAATACCTGCCACAAGAGAGAGACTTTAAAAGAACTGCTCATTAATAGATCTACAATGTTCTAGAAGATTTTTGCAGGGAAAAAGTGCAGCTTTTGTGATTCTATTTTAAAGTGTTAATGCTTGTTCAGTGGCTTTAATCTACCCTAACTAGCTCTAAAAAAAGTCTAAATACTTGCTTTAACCTTACCTTTCTCTTGGTCAAGTCCACTTTTGCCAGATGCAATTTCACTGCTAAATGAATCACTGCACAAAGTTTCCTTATAGAGCCTATTATCAGCATTTGGCTGAAGAGAGCGCAAAAGCATTAAGCTTCCTGAAAAGCAAAAAAAAGAGTCAAGCTCTGTCTTTTCAGAGCAAGCAAAAATGGCCTGATTTTGAGAACAGCCTGCTGTACCCCCTCTTAGCTGGCAAAGAACTGCAATTTTACAACTGCAAGTCATATGCCACAAATGTTATCTCCTCCATCCACAGAGTACTATGCATCCATATAGCTGGTCCTGTAGAAGTAAGCACAAGAAAGTTGTGCCCTGTCATTTCATTCCCATGGAGAGGCGGCAGAACAAAGCATCCAAAACAACACTGCTGCCATAAAAAAAAAGAAAGGGATAACTAGTCCAGTTCTGTCCTGGTAGGTATGAAAGAGAAACTCATGCCTAACTGTGTATAGACGTTCATCGTCTCTATGCTTTGTTTCTTCTTCTCACCTGTATGTTTATCTCCTAATATTTACAACATTAAAAGGAAATTATTACCCTACAAATTTGAATAAAGCTATGTTTTACAGAAAAAGGGGAGGAATTTAATCTCCACTAAGACTCCTTTATACTGCCATAAAAATGGTGGAAAGGGTGTGCGAGAGCACGTATACTTAGAAATATTACACACAGATACACTCTTTCCTGCATAAATGGAAAGAAGCCTTAGTATAAACGGCAAAAATACCACGCAGTTCAGTAAAGAGATTCCACTTTGCATGTGAACATAATCCAACACCTGCTGCTCTGTCTGGCTTGGGACAGAGCACACCCTGTCAGAATCTGGATATTAGGCATCACGTAACACTAGATGAACAAGACTGAGTGATGTTAGAGAATGGCAGTACTAAGGCTTCTTTGCTTTGCTTGCATTGCAAACATCCTAAAGCAAGACTACTTTTGAGGAAGAAAAATAACAAGGTAGTAAAACATCAAGTTTGAAGTCTCATATTCCCTGAAATTTTTCCTCCTAGGTCCAGGGGTCTGCATGCCACAGCTGCCTGGATATGTCAGGAAAGAATGCAGCAGATTAACCTAATGCATTAGATAGAACCTTGTTTGGGAGAGGAGAGAGCTGCTGGCATCACCCTGACATATGAAAGAAGACAGGCTACAAAGTTTAAGGAAGTGTGGAAACTTTAAGAGACAGTTGTGTGATTAAAAAAAAGATATAGTGAAATGGACAGAAGTTGTCAAAAGAATTTTCATTTTGCTTTACATTTACTGAAATAAGTATTGACTGATACATTCACAGTTTCACTGCAGTAAGCATTAGGCTAGGGCTATTGAACTAACCCAAGATGATGCATTGCATGACAGTAAGAAAAATTAAACAGTTCAATCTGTGATCTCGTCAGATCTCAGAAAACAGACAGGACATGAGTGATGTGACAGGAAACTTCCATGGAAAGCTGGGAAATAGAGCTGGGAACTCAGCTCCCATTCCTACTGAGCAAACACCCAGATGACTTGGTTCTAGAGGCTGAGACTTCAACCCAGGCTTCTGAACACAGTGGTCATTAACGATCGCCAGTAACACCTTTTGCAAGTTAATCCTCTTGTTCTTGAAAAGCACTCCAGCAACACTTCCAGCCTTCTCAACACAGAAAATAGCCCTTGCTTACAAAGCTCACACAGGAATAAAAATGAATGGTTTTGGGGAGTCCTAGAATGGAGCTGCTTAAGTACTTTTTATTATTTTAATGACAGAGAAGACCAATATGATTAGAAAACAGGGGAGTTACAAATAGGGTACTCCATCAATCTTCCAGTAAGACATGCCCTTCACTTTCCATGCCAGACAGAAGCGCTGCACTCTTTTCTACTCAGCAACAATTCAGTGGCTGAAACAATCACCCACAGACAAGATTTTTCAACCACCAGACAACAAAATCTCCCTAGAACCACTGTGTACACTGAGCATATCAGGGTCTTGTGTATCCTTCATTAAAAGGACCACAGAACCATATTAAAACAACAGCACAGAGGGTTTCCCATTGAAGAGCCCTTCGCACTGCATTCCTGGAGCACAAGTTTCCACAAATGATACATTCCATTTGTTGAAGAATGGTCTATTTTGGGTAAGTGACAGTGTGCCAATGCTTTGCAAATGTTGTAGCAAGGTTCACTCTGTAATGTTAAGACCACTGTGCAGATTGTGCTGGAGGAAATTAAGTGATGCTACAGTTCACTAATGATTTTCACACCTTCAATTCCAATAAAGCGCTATGATTATTTCACAGGACTCCACTTACAGTATGTCTCGTGTATTAGCTTGCAGTAGGTTCACATTCCTTAAGAAACCTCGAAAACATGTAACAATCTCTTTTAACTCTATTATGTAAAAATCATCACATGAACATTAGCAAGAGTCTGCTCCAGAAGAAACACTGCCAAGTTTTAATTTCTCCTACTTTCAACCTGTTCATCAACCTCACTCCATATTCATAGAATCACAGAACGGTTTGGGTTGGAAGGGACCTTAAAGGTCATCTAGTTCCAACCCCCCTGCCATGGGCAGGGACACCTTCCACTAGAAGAGGTCGCTCAAAGCCCTGTCCAACCTGGCCTTGAACACTTCCAAGGATGGGGCATCCTGGGCAGCCTCTCTGGGAAACCTGCTCCAGTGCCTCACCACCCTCACAGTGAAGAACTTCTTCCTTACAATTAATCTAAATCTACCTTCTTTCAGTTTAAAGCCATTACCCCTTGTCCTGTCACTACATGCCCTTGTAAAACGCCCCTCTCCAGCTTTCCTGTAGGCCCCCTTTAGGTACTGGAAGGCTGCTATAAGGTCTGCCCGGAGCCTTCTCTTCTCCAGGCTGAGCAACCCCAACTCTCTCAGCCTGTCCTCATAGGAGAGGTGCTCCAGCCCTCTGATCATCCTCGTGGCCCTCCTCTGGACTCGTTCCAACAGGTCCATGTCCTTCTTACGCTGGGGCCCCAGAGCTGAACACAGTGCTCCAGGTGGGGTCTCACGAGAGCAGAGAAGAGGGGCAGAATCACCTCCCTTGACCTGCTGGTCACGTTTCTCTTGATGCAGCCCAGGATACAGTTGGCTTTCTGGGCTGCGAGCGCACATTGCTGGGTCATGTTGAGCTTCTTGTCAACCAACACCCTCAAGTCCTTCTCTGCAGGGCTGCTCTCAGTCCATTCTCCACCCACCATGTATCTGTGCTTCGGACTGCCCCGACCCACAGGCAGGACCCTTGCACTTGGCCTTACTGAACTTCACGAGGTTCCCACAGGCCCACCTCTCAAGGCTGTCAAGGTCCCTCTGGATGGCATCCCTTCCCTCCAGCGTGTCAACTGCATCACACAGCTTGGTATTGTCAGCAAACTTGCTGAGGGTGCACTCAATCCCACTGTCCATGTCACTGACAGAGGTGTTAAGCAGCACTGGTCCCAGTACCAGCCCCTGAGGAACGTCACTCATCACTGGTCTCCATTTGGAGATTGAGCTGTTGACTGCAGCTCTTTGACTGCAACCATCCAGCCAATTCCTTATCCACTGAGTGGTCCATCCATCAAATCCATGTCTCTCAATGTTACATTGACTTTACTGCTGCTGTAAATGATAGCACAGACCTCCCACATCACTACAATGGAAATAATTTGTGCCCAGTCTTAAGCAAATAAGCAGGGAACATGATTTACTTTTAATCTGAAGAGATTGATAACCTTGAGTTTTAAACTATACCTGGCATCTCCCTGATCTTCACTTGCTATAAGAAAGGTAGAAAGTCCTCATCTGCAAATTACTAAAAATAATCAGCTGCAAGATGTGACCTTGGATAAAGCAATGTTAAATTGGCCAGCAAATTTTTCTGAGGCATCACTGTTATTAACTTGCAATTTTTTCATTTCAGCCTGCCACTGATGCTTGGCAGGTTATAATTTTTCATTTTCTCACTTGGCTGGTGCTCACTCAAGTAGAGATTATGGAGATAGTGGTGGAGAATTTTTACAAAGAGATTTTTTCCTCTTGCACTCTATCATATCAGGATACAAACACAAATTGTCTTTATGAGGTGGGTTACCTTCTAGGTATAACAGTATTACTGTTAAAAAAGATCCTTACAGTACTTCAGTAGTAGGAACAGTTCTTGTCTTATTTGGAACTCATGAGCTCTCCAGTGTGTGAACGGATAGTTGTATAACTACTGCCTGTTCAGTGCATTCCCATCGGATATGACGTGGCCTAACTGCACTTACATTTTACAGTTAATATACCGTAAAATTTTTTACAATTTTAGTGAATTAGTCCTTTCCCTTGAAGTGATCACTCCTTCCTTTTTTTTTAAAAGCTATTGATCACTTTCTGCTAAAGGAGAGTATTCCCCACTCATGACAAAGTATGTTTGGCTCCATAGCACCTTCCCACTCTCTCGTCATTCCTTTGCTGTTGATTTAACACATAAAAGCTGTAATAAACAGCTCCTCCCATTGATCCATTCTGGAACAACACTTCCTATTTATTAAGTGTCTGAGGTTTGGGCTTTTTTTCCTTTTTTTCCCCCAAATATCTTCTGTTCAGAAGAAAAATGCCCAGAATACAAGTATCTAACTGAACACAACACAGATCCAAAAATGTGATTTAACTCGTTGTGCCTCTGGTGATGAACCAAAGCACCCTTCTGCCAGACATCCATCTTTGACTAAAAATACCTGTCTCCCAAGACAACCCTGATGCAGGAATCGCACGTGATATGCTGTGAATATTTGCAGAGCTTTCCTCATCACCAAAAAAAGATTTTTCTATTACTATGATTCTAGTCAGAGCTTATGCTAGAAGATACACTGTGAGGGGAAGTCGAAGAACACATTAAAGTCTGGTACATGAGAAGCATAAGTCACAGTTGAATGCATTATCATCGATCAGAAACTATGGTTCACATGAAGCTGGAGACACTATGATATTATTACTACTAGATCAGCATTAAGTTACAGCCCAGAGAATATTAACACAGCCTGACAAAACATATCATTACCTCCATAATTATCCATTTTTAGCCTTCCTATTCAAACCATGAATATTCAGTACAAAGAAGCATAGGCCTGTTGCGATCACCGACCTGAGTGCACAAAGAAAGGTGGTCACATTTATTTATATTGCCTTTGCTTTGTTTTTTTTAATTGTATTTTCAAGTGTTTATTATCCCAGCAACTGTCTTGCTACATATTTCAATTCTTGATACATTGACTGCCATTAGGAATAAGCTTCACCATTCATTCAATGAAATTACAATTTTGGCTGATAACTAGAGTGACATAATAAGGTTTCTAAAGTCATATAACTATACAAAATTATAAACCTTAGATCTAATTCAACGCTTTTTATTGCAATTTCTGAAACTTCTTTAGAAAGACAGCACAACATGACTCATTTTACAGACAGGGAAGTGAAAGCACAGGAAAGAAAAGCAGCCTTGGCCAAGGCCTTACAGGGGAACAGTGGCTGCATTCGAATATTGACCAAGTCTTCCAAATCCAAGTTTATTCCTTCTTCTCTTTAGTTAGATATTCATATTCTGGACATTTTCCTTGTGAACAGAGGATATTCACAAGAAAAAAATTTCAGTTGTTAAAAAAAGGGGGTGAGACTATCTTCTTAAAGTTCATGACTACATTTCCAATAGCCACACAGTCTAGGGAACAACAGATTATGTCAGCTGAGGAGCTCCCCAAAAGCCTATCCCCAGCTTTGACAGAGCTACTAGTTTTCTGTCTCTTGGCTTACAAACCATGGAAAGCTGCTTTTTACATCTCCTGATCCCATTAACACATCCAGCAACACCATGAAATCATCACATAGGGAGCACAAGGAACTCCACACCTCTTGCAGCCTCAAAGCATCAAGCAGCCTCCTGGGTAGCTCCAGCAGGTAAGGAATACAGCTGCACAGAATTGATCCTGCTTTACCTTAGCTAGATGTAACGGCAGTTTGACCATACCAAGTTTGCAGAATTATCTAACTTCTAGTCAGATTAAACAGTAGCTCTGCTCTTGGTATTTTAATTCTGATTCTAGTAAAATATTTTTTCAGTTAACTTGGAACTAGGTTGGAGAAACTGTATTTCAGTAATACATAAATAAATTATTATAAACCACTTTATAAGAAGAGGTTTTTAGGGGGTTTGGACTTTACATTTTTCACTTCACCTCTCAAACTGGACTCATTCTATAAGCTGATGAACATTAATTTACCTCTGTTAGTGACCACTCGTTCCAGTCAAAGCTTATCATGTGATTGGGAGGGGCATGGGCAGCCAAAAAAGGATGCAACTAACTTGCATGAGTCAAGTCTGCATTAGTCAAAACAGCAGTACAAAACACTCAAAAGTCTTTTCACACATTCTTTTCCACCAAATTAATTCTCTTCAAAATGCCAAATTTGCAGCAGGTCTGACCTCGAGTCCACTGAAGTCTAACAACAAACATGTCTGGATGAGAACATTCATGAATTACAGATGTGTTGAGCTGCAGCTCTCTAGCAATCTCTACTAAGTAAGGTCTCTGCTTGTTAAAAGACAACAAAATTTGATAGTACTAAGAGCTGAGTTTTAGAAAAAAAGCCAAAACTGTCTGAATCCTTACAGGCCTACCTAAAGCTAATAAACTCACACACAGATCAGGAAAAATGAAACTGAAATAAGCTATTAATGAACCTTTGTTACTTATGCATAAAATCATCACAAATTCTCACTAGGAATTCAATTCAGAAAGCTACTCCTGAAGTGGAGAATGCAATAAAAATACATTCCAACATCCTCTGCTGGATTTTTTAACTGAATCCCGCCCTAGCTTCGCACTATGGCAATGCGTTTCAACAATTCAGACTTTTCTTAGGTACTCATTATTGTAGCCCAACTTTTACAATAGCCTACTCTGTGTACGATATTCTACTCTGTGTGACAAGACGAGCAAGAATCCGCTCTCCTCCTTATAGCATCTTCTACTATTAACCAAAAAGACTCCTTTGATGTCCACAGATGTAAGAAGACGCAAGTTTTGTACTCTCACATTAGTATGGTACACTCACTTCAAGAATCCACGTATTGCTCTTATGCCAACCTATGTGCAACCTGGGGACCCTGCACGTGTGAGAAGTGGGGTTGTTCACATCAGCTCTTGACCTTCAACTAGGAAAAGTCAGACCGGACTGTTAAAGCATTCAGAGCACTAAATGGGCACCCCTGACTATCCGATATTTTGGTTTAGCCATTTGTGAAGCATTTATAGTCATCTGAGTTTGCCAGTGACCGCAGATCTTTATTCATGAAACAAGTAATTATCTCCTCATGACGAAGTGGCATCAGTGAGATTTCTGCAAACGGTCTTCATTCATCTGTTGAGTTAGCAGAGGGAAGCATACAATACCAAATATGAATGCTTTGCTGAGCAAGAGCCCTGACTTAAGCACTGGGTGGTCAATCTGTAAATCCAGAGATCTAAGTTTCATTGCCCCCAAACTGGTGTGACTAAAGCAATCACTACAAAAGCCTAGCACCTCAGATACCAGATACCTCAGGTTCATTTTGGATTGGTACATATTCCAGGTAAAGCCTTTTATTTTGCCTAATACACCCACACATCCCCACACTGGAAACTTGGGCTGAAAAGTGTCAGAAGCAGCCCAAAGAGAAACAAAGGTTAGTGGCTGGGTAGCGGGGGCAATAAATCTTGTCCAGATTTTCGTATCTAAATAATGGAAAGACACAAGCTAATAAAAATAATTTAAACAGTTCACAAGTTAAGGCATGTATTTTAGTAGCACGCTGTTTAAAAAAAAAAAGTTGCAATATTAATCTATGACCTATTAAAGGAAGGCTAATTTTTTTTTTTTTTTTGGGGGGGGGACACCACACCACTTACCAATAGTTTAACTTCATTACATCTGATTGCAAAATCCTGCAAATTTTAGGCTGTGTATATTTAATTTGTTCAAGTCTGACCTGCTATTCAGTCCACGTGACACAGCTGAGGGGCTACATAAAAACACCCCACAAGTACTACAAAAATGCTAACAGTCTTCAAAAATGCACCCTGGAAAAGCTCCAGAAATCTCTAATCTCAACAGTATCTTAGATAAACACCGAATCCTTCTTTACTTAGTATTGCTGTTCTTATTATGAAGCCCTGATAAACCAGGCTCTCAGTACTGAGCCTGCAGAAAGCACTCCCGATTAATTTAATTTTCATTGGCACTTCCTTTTAATTTTTAACCTGCTGCAATAATTTAACAAAATACAGTGCGGACCTCTGAAGACCCTGATTAGTATACCATGACAGTGAAGATTATAAAACGTTCTGAAACAAACAGAAATCACACACACACTACTACACGATATAGTACAGTCAGTGCCTATAGGACTATCAGAAACGAAGCCTTAAGAAAAACCCTGGTTTAAGAAAGATTACCAGGAAAGACTGAGGTAATATTTACATTAGCTTCTGCAAATTAAGGAACTTCTTGGTGCATACAGAATGTTCCTAGGAAGAGTTATTTAGCTAACCAAGACAAGAAGATTCCTATGTCTAGATTTCCATCAGTGAATTACTCAAGTTTTATCTATTTCCAGATTGCTGGCTTGCTTTTGTTTGTAAAATATCTACCCAAGTTTCCACTCCAAGCAAATCAGGGCAAGGGTCAATCTGCATTTTAAGCCAGTTTGTGAGGCACATCTCATCACTGTAAGACAATTTCATTCACATAGTTTCAAACAAAATTCTGGACTTTTTGCATTTTTCTTCATAAAACGGTATAACTTGGTGTCAATCTGCACTTTAAATAAAGGTACATTCACAGAGCTGGTTGGAATACTTCACAGTGCACAAGGTAACTGAAAAGAAGTTTCTAGATGGAATTCCTCCAAAGCAAGAGATAAACAATAAATGAATTAATATTCCCTAGGGAGCACTGTAATAATAGTCTCTGAAGTTTTTCTATAGCTTTCAGTTAATTTATTCCAGAACCAATAGTGTAAATGCAAGCCTTCTAACAGAGTCAAAACCAAATTTCAACTAATGTGGTTTTAAGATCCAAGTATCTTGACCGTTTCCCTTTAAGTCACATTTATTTCAATTTTGAAAAAATGAATTACTTTCATACATCTTTTACACCGGCACTTTCACGCCTTCTCAGGACATCAGTGATTTTCAGACTTTTGAACTGGTACTAAAAATAATTATGCACTAAAGGTCAAGAAAATTTTTTTGCCCCCTTTTGTTTTTGGTAACACTTCTATCTCATCTTTCTAGGAAGCATCATTAATTAGCTTCTTTCAACAAAAAAAAAAAAAGTGTCTCCATTAAACATAGAAAGAATTGGACTTCAAAACTGAATCACACAAAGTATCTGCTAGAAAAAGGAACAGATTACTTAAGGCTTTGCCACTTAGAACATATTACACAACTAGAAAAATGTTTTATTTTATAAAGGAAGAAAATCAAATAAGCCAAAGAGCAGAAACCAGTCCTTATACATCAGTACTATTTTTCAAAAATATACACAATCTTGAGAAAAATGGAACAAGAATAAGGTTTTTTTCAAATCTCTCATTTATGACATACCAAACAAAAACCAATTCTGCATTAAGAACAAGTATTTTACTTATAATAATTCAACTATAATTTGATACTCACTAACACTCCCCCCCCCCCCCCGGAACACAAGTCTTACTAGAAGGAAGACTAGATAATAGCTCCCTTACACCTCACCCCACCCTTCCAAAGACAGTCAATACATTGACCTTTGATGGTCCCTTCCAGCCCAAGCCATTCTATGATCCTACGATCTGCTCTCAGATACCAATACACAAAGACGACTATCAAACCCTGATCTATTAGCAACTAGACAACAAATACGTTTCAATCTTACCATTATACATGCAGCGGACAAAAGAAGCACCAATGCCTATTTCAAAAGGGAGACCATCGCAGGCTACTTTCACATAATTTGAAATAACAATTCAATAATTGCTCAAACTATGTATTTTCTAAGAAACACACATTTCCTTTAATACCTCTCAGATTCTTCTTAGGCTAGGAACTCAGAAAAATTCCTACAAATATTCTCTACAACCTTTCTGGAACTATTTTCAAATTCAGAAGCCAAAAGCCTATCTGATCAAGATTGCACATACATAAATAAATTCTTGTATGCTTACATACTTTAGTATATAACCACTACTTATATGAAAATGTGTATTTCATTTCAGTTCCCTATACTCAGAGGTACGTTGATAATTTTTATGTGCAAAAACCATCTGTATACTACTCACAAAATAAAACAGCAGTATGTTCCTTTTTACAAACAAAAAGGAACAACAAAAAAATAACTTTTTAAAAAAAAAACAAAAAAAAAAACCAAACGCCACGCTTGTGCCACGGAAGTATCCTATGTTTGAACATACATGCCATGAAAAATTTTTGCTCCTGGGAATTTCTGGTTCTGCAGTGCTGGACCTTTGAACATTCATATTAATACAAAAAAAACCCCACTTGAAATATATTTTTTTTTTCCTGCAGAGCAGAACTTATTTGCTCTAGAAAACTGAAGCATTCTTTAGAACTGGTTTTAAAACTGAAACCCGTATAAAATACATGTGCAAATTTAGTGAATTTAAACATTCGTAGTTTCAAAAGTTAATTATTCACTGAACTAAAGTCTAGGCTTAAGTACTCGCATACAAAAAAACATCAAACATGAAGGGCCTACGCAGAATCACTTTTTGTTATGATGGAATATTAATAGTGCAGAAAAGCCAGCTAGACCGCATGGGAAATGAGTATTTTTCCACACACACACTTATGAAAAACAGCTGTTAGAAAACATGAAGGAAAAAAAACAACTTTTTTTGACCAAGGACGAAAGTGAGAAAGCCTGTCCCAAAATACTCATTTTCTAAGTGTTACAAGTAGGTAGATCAAGCAAGTGAAAAGAAGCCACAAGTCAGTAATCAAGAAAAGCTCTGTGTTAAAATTGCAAAGTCTGGTAACTGATCAGAAGTAAGAGATGCAGGTTTTTTCCCTCCCCACCCCCTCCCCTGGAAACACCATGTTCTCCACAGCCTCTTTGCTCACTACTTTTTTTTTTTTTTTTTTTTACTATTTCCATGAAGACAAGAATCAAACCATCTGGCTTGTGCCAGACATACTTGCCCATATTGTATCTGTTTTTCAAATAGCAGGCACTCATCAAGCATCTAATACATGTGATTAGCTGGTAGGAAAACAAGAATACAATCTGATTTAAAAATATCTTTGCATTTGTTCTCATTCCATCCTGGGAGAAAACTGGATACTTTTGCATGTTTGTCTGTGACAGAGAAGTTTGAATAACCAGTAGTTCAGCACATTGAACATATGCTCACATATCAACTCTGGGCCAACACCTTGGCCTCCAAACAAGACCAGGCTTCTCTGAGTATTTCAACATATGCCTCTCTTGTGTAAGCACTTACATAAACAATATTGTATAGGCTTTATTCTCAATTGATACAGTAAAAATATGCAGTAATGCAGCACCTCACTACTAAGATAAAAATTCCAGAGGCACATTTCTGACACCATGTAACTATCTTCCCTTTTTAATCAGAACTTCCCACCGCCCCCCCGCCTCGATGCATGGTCTCAATGGCTGCTACCATCCCATTTACAGAATGCAGAAGAGGGCAGTGCATCACAACTATCTCCTTTAACAGTTAAGAGAAACAGCAGTTTGATCCGTCAGTTCTTTTCTTCTACAGGTATTCTCAGACCTCTAAATGAGTAAATCCACCAAGATTTTAATAGGCATCCATACGTCAGCCTCAGACACAGTCTACTACACTAGCCAGAGGCACCGTACATTTCACTTCTATGTCCAGGTGACCCCCAAGGTTCCAGTTTCTTCCTCAGAGGTAGCTCCTTCATACCATAGATGCTCCACAGTGGTTCCCACAGCAATAGCCAGTATCAACAGGAAGATTACAAAATTTTCTAAGTCCCCAGCATAGGTCTTTATTTGTTGGAGATACAAGGTGTGTATCTACAGCAGTGCAATATTCTTTGCTGCCCTCTAATTACACTTTCAAATATTGATGCAAGAAATAATTTCTGTGCCAGAGTTCATACAGATTTGTTCCTACTAAAACAGTTCTACAACCTAGTTGAAGCAAATCACCACAGGGAAAGTATGTTTTTTAACATGCGCAAATATTGTCATTAAAAAAAAAAAAAGAAAGAAACAACTAAGCAAGGGAATAGTGAAAGACAATTAACTCATTTAGACAGCAATACAATGTAAATCCCTGCCCTTAGTCTCACCCAGCGTGATGTTTGTGATTCACAGATGTAAATCTCTTAGAATACATTATAAAAAGGCATGTTTAATAATATAATGTTTCAATGCAGCCTGCAGCTCCCATTTATTAATTCCTCTGAGACTTTACCACCAAATTAATTTTTTTTTTCCACAATTGGCATGACCAGTGGATTTCAAATTTCACATTAAAAGACAAACAGGAAAATTAATCGTGTGCCAGGTATTTTTCCTGGAGGGGTTGTATCAAATTTAGAGCTCACAAAGTATGTCAAATTGACTGTAGAGAACCAACTGTGACAGTAGATGGGATGCGTCCAAAGGTGTTGAAGGAGCTGGCTAATGTCACCAAAAGACTGCTACTGCTATCAGCTTTGCAAAGTTGTGGCAACTGAAGGAAATCATAAAGACTAGAAGAGTCAAGCGTTACGCTCGTCTGTAAAAAGGCACAAGTGATGATGCAGGAACTCGAGATCATTCAGCCTCACCTCAGTCCTGTCTTGCCAAAGTATGGCACACAAGAAATTTGAAGCAAGCAACCGTTAACTGCACACGGACACCAATCCATATTATACAAATACAGTGAAATAAAGCTACAGAGGATCAGTATAACTCCACATCTTTGCTGATTTTAAAACATACTGACATCAAGTGTAATATAACCTGGTATGCTCCGGAAGGGCTAGAAACAGTAATTTCACTTAAGACTATCTGGAATAAAGCAGTAGCTTCAAAGTGTAAAACTTACTTGAAGCCCCACATACAAACACCATCTGCTCTTTTGCAAAAGGTATAACATTTGAAATAACATTCTTTTCTCTTCCTCTTACTACATGCCATCATGAAGAGAATAATTTTATTTATATAAAGAGCCTGCAAAATGAAGTTCCATAAAAACAGGAACATATGGCCAAATAATTCTGAATAGCGCTTAGCATATTCATCCATAAAATAAGAACTATAATGGGTAGATAAATACACCCAAGTCTACTTGGAAATTGCCAGTATACACATGGTTTTCTGCAAATAATTTTCTTTTTTCTTTTTTTTTTTTTTTTTTTTAAGAATTTCTCACCCATCACTCTACACAGATACCTCTCATTATGGTTTTGCCAAAGTTAATCTTTTGAAACCACAAACTTGGCCTATACCACTTTATATCATACATATTAATGATAGTCTTAGCCCTAAGTCAGTACACTAAAAAAAAATTTCTCTTTCATAAAAGTTAAATTTTCATCACCATTACAAAGACAAAGCTTGAAACAAATTTAGGCAATCCTTAACATGAATGTAAATATAAAGGAGAAATTTAGAACCTCTGTGGAGCTATTTAGAACATTAAATAAAATGCCTAAATATAAAAACTTAAGAAGTGTAATTTAAAAAATAAAAACAGTCCTGAAGGAAAATACGTACACACCTATTAATTACTTTCTGCTATTAGTAAGGAGAAAAACAATACACAGTCAAACATCTCTACCTTGCACACACACTCATGCAGGATTTTCTGCAATTACAGCATTTGGAATCCCTTTTTCTCAACAGTATTTCATACACCTATCATCCACTGGTTTCTAAGCCATTAAATACTTTTCATTGCACAGTTTCTTACTAGTAAGTGGCTTAGAATTTGTTGACTGAGCCCTAAAAAACCACTTTTGCAGACATCTCCCAACTCTTCCATTGATCAATACTACGAAAAATATCTAGCTTTCTCTTCAGCATATATCATGAAACTTTCTGGATACTTGCACATTATCACTTGAGACAAGAAGCACAATCATCTTCAGACTCTCAAAAATCCTTCCAGATGCAGACTTTTCCTGCTGCAATTTGCTGCAGTATTACAAGCAGCTGGTCCTCATTGCATACATGATTTGGTTCACCCAACCAGGCTCTTCTCATCAATCCTCTGGTCATTGCTTCAGCATCTTCAGGGATTTAAGCTAAAAGACTGGTTTCACTGAGTGATGCGGGTTTGCTCGAGTCCTTTTCATTTATTTTGATGATCGTCTCATCATATTGAAGGCTGGTTCCCAATATCTTCTTAAAAAAGCTGAGGAGTTCATACAAGACAGTCATATCTTATTTGACTTGCACTTCAGCTTGATTTCTGCTCTTCCTGTCAAACTTAAGTGTCAAAGGGAGGTTTCACTATTCTAATTTACAATTCTTTTATTTCCCCTTATGTTGCCTACAATTCCACTAAGCCTAAGACCTGAAAGCATTGCCTGCGCACACTAAAAACCTCAGCGCGCACACACACACACACACACACACACACGGCTCTTCTGTTAACCAGCCTGTTGTACTCAGCACTTTTCTAAAGTAGTCCAAGTGCCCTCTTCTATGAAAGTTACTCAATGACAGCAGGGTTTATTTTTTTTTTTTAATTTCACTTTTCTTTCAGATTTTGGACTTCAACCATCTTTAATTCCACAGTACCCTGATGAAAACTTGCACGGAATTTTAGCAACTGGCATGTTAATCTAGTATTTAAAGATAAGGGCCAAGACCTACTAATGCAGAAATTGAGTGTAATAACATCTTTCCTTTGCTGAAGAATTTTGCTGCCAACATGGCTTAGCGATGTTCAATCTTCAGTACAGAACTTCTAAAACAAGTTAATTGCTTCCAAACATTCTAGACATTTTAAAAGTCTTGAGTTAACTATCAGCTCTGTTCTAACGTCAACAGTAACCTGGGTTAAAGAATTTTATTATTGTCTGTTTACGTAGATGTGTGTATTTAGATACAAAAAGAATACTATGATCATCTACTGACTTCTACAGAGCATGGACATAGGCCCTCAAATTTTTATTTAGGTACATCTTAAAGGAAAAAAAACACATTTAAATTAAAATTTTCCTTTGATGAATATCGTACCATAACCTGCAATAAGTTACCTTCATTGCTGAAGATGCATTTCTTATTTCTATTGCAAATGTGTCTGGCTCATGTTTTAGCCAATGGATCTTGTTACACCATCATTTTCTGCTTCATCATAGAACTTCTGTTCACAATGGACACGTTTAACCATTGCAATCAAGTCCCTCCTTGCCTTTCTCTTTGATAGTATTTAACATATTAAGCTCTTGGAATTTCACCCTCAGGAGCTATTTTCAACCCTTATTCATTCTAACAATTCTTCTCTGAATTCTTTACTTCAACATCCTCCTTCAACATCTAAACTTGACAGAGGATTCTTGGAGTGATCTCATTAATGGCAAATAGAAAGATGGTGTACATTTCCTACTCAGTCATATACAGATTGGATCATATTGAACGTTTTCCTCAAGATCTCCATAAATTAATCCGTATTTACATGGAAAATAGTTAGCAGAGAAGCCCAAAAACAGCAATGAAGAGAGGACAAAGGAACAGACTCAACGATCCTACCAATTCAACCTCCCAGACGACTCTTACGTATTTCCCTCTCCCTACACACATGTGCTTGGGTGGCATTTCCCTCAGACTTTCAAGCAGAAACCACAGAAGAGCTGTATGATGGCTGAATCCTTTGGCTCTGTGTAAAGGAAGAAAACTGCACTTACTAGCACAGAGAACTTAGAGTTAACCAGTCCGAGTTAAAAGTCAAGGCTTACTGAGGTCAACAACCAATGTCAATAAAGTCAGGATATTGATCTTCAACACAAGTAATGGATCAGTAATAAATAACAGCATGTTCTCACTGTTATTCAGCTCCTGTACGTATTCTGTGGCTCTCACATTCGCACAGAACTGCAAGCGCGTTTGTACAAGAAACCAGATCAGTGTTCATGAACCTTTATTTGATTACTTCTTGGCTACGTTTTCAGATATGCAAGTCTTAACAATTTTTCCCCTGCTAGATTCCAGCTGATCAACAGAACCCGTGGCTAGTAGATGGCTCATAGAAAGTAACAGCACAGGCCGAGTGCAGAAGAGCCGTAAGAGCTGTACTCAATTTTCGCTCCATAGGAACCATGTAGTTACTGTAGAATGAACGACGACCTTTCCTACTTCCCTGCACAGTGATGTTAACCAAGCATACACAACTGACAGAACCAGCAGGTGCATATTTGAGGAGAAACGAAGTGCTTTAATGCACATGTTGCTAAGGCTTCAAGAACAGAGTGCACTGTTTTCAGCTGGTCATAACTCAGTCGGAACACTGAGTTACTTCTCAATGGAGGCAATTTCCACATAAAATTTCAACTCTCAACCACTTCAGCAACGCAGTTAAGGAACATGAAAATCTTAACAAAAATTAGAGGGAAAAACAGGAGACAGGAAAATGTTTCTTCTCCTCACTTCACTTTATGATTTAAGTACACAGTGGGAGTGGAGGGAATCAGGGTTTTTTCCGCTGTTAAATAGTATAGCTGTGTTGATGTGAGTTTTTATGCTGACGTGCTCTAGAAAGCTAAAAACTTCTGAATTTAAAACCAGTACTGACTTAAAAAAAAAAAACAACACACAAAAAAAACCCGCACACACAAAAAGACGACAGGCAACCACAGAAGTCAGGAACAAAAACAAGTACTTTCTTTACTGCTCTAGCAATCTTACCCAACCTTCTGGAAGAGACATATAAGCAGACAGAGGGAGAGGAGAGACACCACGCCTGAAAGATTTCAATTCAAAGAAGTTTGGTTTGCAATCAAAAAAGCACACGCGTAAGTTTCAGAAACTTATAAAACAGGAGGTCCAAACAAAAATACAAACACCAACAAAGCAGTTTTGCTGCAGAAACCGGTAGCCAACATAGCAGTCTTGTGAACTAAACTGTGGTGTATATTCCATGGAAGTACTAGTGTAAGATTTTTACATCCATAAAAGTGCATTTCCTCACACCAACACAAGAGTTCTGCCATTCCTGCTGTTGGCAGTCCATACACAGACCCAGTGGTTGCTGGATTGCCAACAACTTACAGAGAAGATACAGAGCTGGTCCCTTCTGCACGCAGCCACCTAACAGAAGGTTCTGGCATACAGTATTAGCACAAATATGATTGACATTCCTGACACCAGTTACAGTTTATGCTGAGACACATCAGGCAAGGAATCAAGCAAAAACAGTCCCAGAAAGCTACTTCTTCCAATAGATCAAACACACAACAAAAGTCAAACCCCAATAAAAACAAGAATGGCACCACTATCTCCACATGGCAGGGGACAAAAAAAAAAAAAACAAACCACCAACCAACTTTGCCCCTCAAAAATAGACATTCAGTATCTGTTCTTTGTCTCACAGCTGGAGATAACACCTATATTTCATTGTTGGATTAGTTACAGCCATCTTCAGGAAAGTGTTATGACTCTTGTTTTACAAATCAGCAAACCAAAGAGATGTCTGCACAGGAAGGCAATTTACAGGATCCCAGGTCTAAATTTTATCACTAACTCAGAGCCACCTATCAAGGATTTCCTCACAGTACATTGCGTACTCCTAATAAACTAATTTATAAATACATGTATATTTATAGATGCATGTGCTTAAACACCAAAGCAAATATCACGGGGGGGGGGGGGGGGTGCCTACACACAACAGCCTAAGCACCAATTCTGTGCTAAAGAAATACATCATACCGCAGGAGTGCTATCTTGGCCAACAAAAGTACATTTAGAGTAGGAGCTCCAGAGCCAGTGAAAAAGTCTGAGGATCTAGATGTCTATTTGACAGATAAACTATAATGAAGATCTACAACACACATTCCCTGGAGGGTTACATGTGCTTCACTAAGAACTACTCTTCTGAAATAAATATGTTTATTAAGGGGGAGAAAAAGCGCTTTAAAAGGTCTATTTTTGACTAGTTTGTATTCATACCTGGAGGTTATTTAAGAAGGGGAAAAAAATAATGCAGGTATGTACCACAGCAAGTGACAAGCTAAGACTTCAGCTATGAAGATTAACAGAGTGGGAAGTCATATGATTCAGCATGACTACTGGGAGCTGCTACCACAAAAAAATCTGCAGCTTGTGACACTCATATGAGCCATGAGCATCTTTTTATCGACTTGGATAATTCTGACATTTTTACCACTTAATCCTTTTTTCTGCTTTAGATAAAACAACCTGGACCAAAGTCTTCAAAGCAAACAAACCAGCTTCCCATTAGCACAAACAGAACTACTGCTTCATTATCGAGCAATTTGGCCTGTTAATATTGCCTCGGCTAACATCTTCAACTGTGTAAAAGTGTTTTTACTTTAAGGATGCGAAAAAAATTGTAAAGTTTAGGCAGACACTTAAAACAAGAAAAATCTAATGAAACTTGGAGAAAATTGGTTTTCTGCTGGCTTATTTTTTCTTTTTTAAAGAAAAGAGATGTGTGTATAGCTTTATAGCTTTTAATTAAAAAAAAAAAAATCCAGCTTAAAAAAAACCTGCAAAAGGTCTCCTGTAAAAGATCATTCTTTGGCTTGTTTCAGGTGATTAACTTTATGGCAGATTATCACACAGTTAAGACATCTACTAGGAATGTGATCCAAGACCAAAATTCAGAAGATACTCTTCAGTCTTTTGACAATACTGGAAATAAATGCTGCATTATGGATGCACTGGGACTCATAGAAGAGCTCTTTAGATTAAAATTCTAAAAATATATGTAGCATTACTTGATATACAGGATTCTGGCATCATTACAGTTTCAGTCATCTAATGCTTTCCATATGCTAACCACTGAACAAATAAATTTGCCTGTAAATGCAAGAAATACGTACCAAGTAATAAATACACCAACATGAAACGGTCTGTTGATATTAGGGTAAAATCTAAATTCTTTATTTCTTCCCTGAATATTCCTGTCCAGATGACTCAGCAACAACACTGTAAATTTCAGCTGAAATCAGCAAGATGCCTGTGCACTGTTTGCAAGTGTCAACTCCACAGCCTTTACAGAGTAGATTTTAATTACAATTTTAAGGCCATCCCAGTTAAGGGAGACTTAATTGTACAGAAGCCTACTGAAGTCAAGGAGCTCTACGTGGATGGAGTAACCATGACGCTATGGATCACATAGCAGGACTACAATGTTATCCTATAATGAAATCTGTGGAATTACTCATTTGTGCTTCAAATAATCTGAGCGTACACAAAATGAAGGAGCAGAAAGCATGTTTTCATCCCGTTCATTGTTTTGATGGCTTCCAGAAAGTTTTCAAGATGTTACATACCACTGTGTTCTGGGGTTTCTTTCTTAATATTTAAAAGCTTTAAGGAGCTAACACATAATTCAGTTTCTAAATCTAGCCAAGACAAGGCTTCTGTCCAATTTCTCAACGCAGCTAAGTGAACAGAAAACAAATAGTTAAACGTTCAGAGTAACTCAACGCGGTAACTCAGAACTAAGAATGAAAAAAGAGCGGGAGGACGCAGCTACCGTACCTACGTAGGGCGCATTTGCAACGCAGATTTACCTGTGTTACACTGCCAGTTGCAGCGTACTCAAGCCAGGACCTCCTACCCAACCAAGAGGCGAGAAACCGTCCTGCCTTAAAGCCACCACGTTCCCGCGAGGCGCGAATCACCACCGCCCTTCATTAGCAGATGGCAGCGCCGGAGCAATTAGCGCCCGCGCGTGCCGGGCGCCGCGCGCAGGGACGCGGTTTCCGCCCCCCCCCCACCTCACCTCACCGCCGGAGGCAGCAGCAGCAGCCAGGAGCTGCTCGGAGCTACTTTTTTTTTTTTTTTTACCGATTTCCCAGTTATTTTTAGAAAAACACCCACGAAACTGCCTTGCTTTGACAAAGTTTTCCCTCGCTGTCTGCGGCGCTGGCGTGAGGGCGAGCCCCGGCTGACAGCCGTGCTCCGCGGCAGCCCGCAGACGGACGGACCGGCCTCCCTCCAGGGGGAGAAGGGGATTGGAAAATGCCGGTACCGGGGGTCCGGCGCGCCCACGGCGGGGCCCGGCCGCTGCTGCCCGCTCGCCCGCCCGCCTCGTCGCCGCGCCGTTACCTGCCCGCCCCGAGTGCCCCGGCGCCGTACGGCCGCCCCGCGCTCGCCGAGGGAGGTTTTCAGCAGCCGTAAAGCGGGGAGCGCGCTCCCCCCGAGCGGCGCGGCGGCTGCAACCGAGCAGGGGCCACCGCGGGAAGCGGCCCGGCGGGGCCAGCGGGCTGTCGTCCGTGGGGGGGGCGGGGGGGGGGGGGGGGGGGGGGGGGGGGGGGGGGGGGG
>JAVKLA010000084.1:35844486-35891876 GCA_034782735.1 Sagittarius serpentarius
CCGGGCCAGCCGGCTGTCCGCCCTCCCCCCCCCCCCCGTCCCCCCCGCGCTGTGGACCTGTGAGCGCCATGCCCTTCCTCTGCTCCACCTTCGGAGCGCCGGGGATTGTCCACCCCGGGGGTTCCCTACCTGCGCGGAGAGCTGCTCCCGCCGCCGTGACCGGCCAGGCCTGCCCCTGCCCTGCCCGCGGCCCCCTTAGTCGTCCGTCCCCGTGCCGTCCCAGCCCCCCCACCCCCCCAGTCAGCCGGGGCCGAAGCAGAAGAGGCGAGCGGGACCCTGGTCCCGAGGAACGTGGGGAGAAGAAAACTGTAGAAAGCTTTTCACACGGTGCGGCAACAGGTTGCGCAGGTTACACGCGAGGCAGTTACCTGCATTCAAGCCGCAGAGCCTGCAGCTGTAGCTGCTGCGGGATGAGAGGATTTTCCCCGCCTCACAATCTAGAATCATAACGTTTGACAGATACAGTGGTGGTCAAGCCTTGTTTTAAGGCTTTTTGGTGATAATTCGGGATAGGCAGGATTTTGTGCATCTACGAGTTACATGGTAACATACAGACCCACCACCTGGGAGAGGAGAGGAGAGCAGTCGAGTGCACCCAGAGCCAGGCAGGACCCACAGGTTTTCCCAGCACAGCTCTGCAGGAGCAAACATCTGAGCACTGTGGTCACACTTCTGACACTAGTATCAGCAGGACTGAAAAGCAAGAGTGCACAGTTTTATAGGTGCCTGAACTGCTGTAATTATATTGCTTTCACAAAGCTTCTTGATGTCCACAGGTAAACTTTGATCTTGAATACAGTCCCATTACAATACTGTCTCCTTATAAAAAGGAATTTCCTCAATACAGATTAAAGACTTAGTTCTGCTTGGAAGCATTTTACTGTTCATTCTGTCCTAAATCTACAATTTGTCCTGTAATCCAGGGTGCTACCACAGAAGCTACAGAGCTCAGCTGTCTTCAACAAAGGCAGAAGCAATAGCCTGTTAAATTTCACTGTCTGAAGTCAGGGTTAGTATTGTATACCCTAAGAGAATCAGCAAGAGAAATGTTCATTTTAAAAAGGGGAAAATATGTCAAGAAGCATTTCCCAGAAGGACATTTATGACACATCCCTCTCCATGACAGGGAAAGAAAAAAAAAAAAAAAAAAAAAAGAGAACAATTAAGATGTTTTCCCTACTGGATGATAAGAACTACTACTAAAAAAAAGGCATCTTAACCCAACAGCCACTGCAGAGAAGGCAGAAAACAGTCTTTTAAAAGTCTTCCATACATATGGCATACATACTAGCAGACAGAAAAGCAAATTTCAGGCATTTATAACAGAAGTAGCTTCTGCTAATAAAATATTAATGGGAAGGTCTGGTTGGACTGCTATAGCTCTGAAAGCAATTTCAGCAAGCACAGAGCACTGCAATCACTGAAGAGCAGGTGAACCAGTCTACAATCCTCATTAATAAAGCAGTTTTTCCAACATTAAGCAGAAGTAAAACAACTGCAACTGGAGGCATACATTTCTTGTCCAAAGACACAGAAATCTATCAGGCATTTAGGAGTACAAATACATTTACTCAAAGCATGATTCATCAGTTTTTATTCACAATTCTCTCCTCTCCTGCAAGAACATGTTACAACTCTGCTCCTTCCTACTTTTCATTCTTCTCTTTTCTAGACTACCTACAGGTTAGAGCCATGGCTATATACTGGTTTTGTTAGTCACACTGTAAGTACAGACTTGAGGGTTTTTGTGCCACGTAGCTTAAGCCAATCGTGCCCATTCCGTGTGAAAGGCTGAGACTGAAGCTGAAAACAGATTTACCACCACAGTTCCGCATTTCCTTGCTTCAGCTGTGAAACCACTTTTAGATAGTCCAGAGTTTGGCACAAGCGTGAGCTGACACTGCAGCAGAGAATTTGTCTCCAAGAGCAAAGCAGTGCACCAGCCACGACTCCACATGCTTTCACACAAGGGTCCAAATGTGTTAGGTAACCAGAAAGCTGACTGAAGTCTTGTGCCTCTGCTGCATCTTAGTCAAAAATTCCTGGACAGGCATCTTAATTACTCTGAGCAAAAGCAAAAAGTCACTCAAATCTAAAACTTCATTACCCTTTTGCTAAAACCAGGTTAGCTTTGCTGCCCAAAACCTTGTCTTCCTGCTGCTGTTCTAGTAGTTCCTCCCTTCCCCCAGCATTTTTGCCAGGGATTGGCCTCCTTACAGGCAGCAGGAGAAGCAAGCATTCACTTTCCACAGTACAGAGGTGTAGCCAAAGGGAGAAGTTTGAGTCAACTGGCAAGGAAATGAAATTCTTTTTTGGGTTTTTTGGGGGGGGTTTGTTTGGTTATTTGGTTGTTGTTTTTTTCTTTTATACTGAATCAGGACCACACACTCCAGAAGTGAGTCACAAACAAGCAATGCCCTGACATTCAGGAAAACTGAAACAGATTTACGCTATGAAGAAAAAAACCACAAACCTCCAAGCAATTACACTTTGCAAAAACTTAATGTGACATGACGAGAAAAAAAAACCATGCAAGACAATCAAATATAAAAACTTAAACCTTTCATGAAACTTTTCTGAAAGGAAATAGTGCATAAAAATAGTATATCCATAGAACACTTTCATCTTGCCTTATCAAAAGTATCTGAGGTAATTTGGAAATGTTCATGGAAACATGGAAATGTTGAATATTAAGCTTGAAGAGACTTTACTGACATTAAGTCAGTCTTGAGATACTGGATAAGACAAAAAAAAAAAGTTTGTGCTTCACAAAAAGGCTAGGCTGAAAGGAATCCATTTGATGTTTTTAACTACTGGCTTTAAATTGCTGTTCACAAGAATAAGCTTGCTTTTCTTCTGAAGGTTAAAGCTGGGTTGCTTGGTTTGTTTCGGGTTTTTTTACCAGCCTGCTAAGTGATTGAGCTTTAGTCGTTACATGAAACAAAAGTGCCATCTCGTGGCTCCGCTAGTACGTGCTGTTAAGAGGCTGCCTTTTCGGGGCCTATTAGAGATACCGACATACAATCTCGTTTTCAAAATATTTCAGCGTACGAACGATAAGAAAAAAATCCTACCTAGTTCACACGTCTGTGGGCTGACACTGTGAAGGGTGATGTTCTCCAGTCCTTGCTGGAGGACACGGATCACCGTAGCTGGCAGGACTATTTATTCCACTGCAGGAGGAGAAGGGCATTCAAACTGTCATTTTAAAGGTCTGAAAGGGACCTACAGTCCTGCCCCTTATCGTCCACTCCCGCAGTATTTAATCAAGGAAGCCACAGAGGCCAAGATGACTCGTAGGCATGCCTAGAATGTCAAGTCTTGCTTCCTTACATAGGCTAAAGGCACCACACATTTAAATAACAAACTCCACCTGGGGAAACAAGAAATTAAATACCATTAAAAGCATCTGCCAAATGCAGTTTGAAGGTCTAAAATTCCTTTTTATGAGCAGTCTCTGCTTTTTATACTGAAGAATTAATTGGATATATGTATTTTACAGAACTAATCCACGATTCAGCAAGAAAATTAATGAAATGAACAGACAGTTGGAACTGCTGCCAAGAGTGGTCATTTTAGACCTAGCAACCTTGGAAAATGACCTTTTAAATAATGAATTTGGAAAAAGTACACTACAAACCAACAAAAAATGAGTGCTATCTACCTATAAAATCTGCTAATAGCAATAGCTTCTAAAGAATGAAGACATTAAATGGATCATATAAACTTGCTAGAGCTGCTGTTTATGTATCAAGCATCCTAACTGTTGAACATACCTGCCTCAATGCACCCCCTAATTAACTCCAGTTTTGCTCAGTATGTTTCTACCCAGTATACAATGAAGTACTATGATCCGCTGAGGCCAGTGGGAATGCAGAGCATTATGAAAGTGAGAAGAGTGCAAAATTACACCCAGAAGGCTAGCATGGCTTCCCCAAGTACTTAGAAAAGGATAGCTAAACAAGAAGCAATGCAACATATTTAGACAATTCTATTAATTATTTATTATCCCATAAGCAATGAAATACTTCTTAAAATAGGCATTTAAGCGCACATGCTTAACACAATTGGAAGAATGTTCAATTCATGTTGAACTACTCTTCAAGTAGTGCATAGTGATGCAAGAGAGGTGGTGTGGTTCTGCAGTTAGCCTGAATGTTCTTTTTATTCCTTGATCCTTGCCTTACAAAGCAGAATAACTGCAAAAGCAGGCAATTCCAATTACTGTCCAAGCTTAAACTAGAGCAGGACTTTTCTGTAAAGGAGATGACTCCCTACTTAATAGAAGTATCACGTTTTCTTTTAACTTTGAAATCTATCATACTGAAATGAAATGGAAGTCCACCATTTCTTGTCAATGCATTTCTGCAGGGGACTTTCTCAGCCTTTTCCCACCTACTCAGGAAAACTGTATCCTAAGCTGCAAAATGTAATTCCCTAAAGTCTGCGCATAGTTTATTTATAAATTTTTTTTTTTTTGTTAAAGTATTCAAAGCTTGTAGGTTTTTTTATGTATCACAGGACCCACTCTGGAAGTTTTTGGCTTCTGGTAGCTGCCCAGGATAGACAGCAGTTATGAGTACAAGGAAATACCTCTAGTATACAGCTTTTACTAAAAAAAAAAAAAAAAAAATTAAAATTGTTCTAGTTAAAAAAATTAATTGCAAATCTGTAAGTGAAAACAAAAATAGTCACCTCCTCCTGCCGCCCTCAACTGTGTCCTCCTCCGTTCTCCTTTCAGATTAAAAGAATATGAAAAGGGAACAAGATGATTTGCTGAAGAATCACTCCCATGCTCAGACTGGCCCCAGGACATTGTCTTTCAAAAAATTATTCTTTTCTAATAAACAATCTCCATAATGTTACTGTTAATCAAAATGTTGCCATTTTAGATCTACTGGGAAACACGGGAAGTACCATCAATGGTCCTAAAGTCCTCGAGGCTGTTACGGACATTTTCATGCATTACCAGAAGCAACTTGTTTTGTCACTGAATGGACAGGGTCACGATTTGGGGTTCCTAACAGGTAATTTTAATTTATTAAAACAGTTCAGGTTGTACATTTCAAGATGGTCATAGACCAACTCATTAAAGAGATGGAGATGAATGAATATAAATCAACATCTCTAATAAGCAGGTGTCCACAACACTCAAAGTTGTTTCACGAGAGAAACAGTTCTTATGATAAAGCTTATAACCACAGATTATGGAGAAGAAAACGTGCCTCCTGCTTTTTTAATTATTTAAAGAATAATCATTTCAGTGGTGGGTTTTAGAAGGTATTTGTGAATTGAAACAGAAAATGAGAGCGCAGAACCTGAGCCTTAATCCTCCAATTTAATTTCCCTTAATCTTATAGAATATAACCTCTTTTTTAACTATCCAATTTTTCACCAAAGCCTGGCAGTTTCAGATCCTCTTATGCCTTTTTACCATGAGATACATGCATTGCTATTCTGCAGACTGACTTCCCTCCCCTCCTCACCAGGTTTCTCCACCTCACGTTCAACACAGCATTCAGCTTCTAATCTAGGATGGCTAAACATAGTAAAACTGGAACAGGAACAGAAGACAGAGCATTGCAAGTGGTCATTTGGCAACCTGCAGAGCTCACACTTACAGCAAATACTCAGAGCACAGGTAGGGTGGTGAATACAACATTAAGACTAAATAAAAAACAATTTATATTCACCCCCATTGAGGTTTGAAGCTGGGACAGGTAATTTGTTCCAAATGGAGGAGGAATACCACAGACTTTAGTGCTCCAGGCTTTTCTGGGTCTTGATCATTTAACTCATCATGGGGTTTCTTCACATAACCTGACCTCCAGTTGTTTTTGAACAAGAGCGGTAACTGCTGAAGGAGATTGTGGGGAGAAGAGAAAGGAGGCAACCTCTAATTACTTAATTGGATGATTTCATCAGGAGCTGCATTGTAGTCAGTACTTAGCAAGAAGAAATACTTAAACAAAACAGCAATTTTTAAACCAACACAAACATAAGAGTTTTTATTCTTTATTAAATCAAAACATTTTATTTAACATCAGCAAGTCTAGCAAAATAAAGGACAACCTAAAAAAACCCCAGTGGCTTAGACATATTCCATTGGTGTGATAAAAGACAAAGACCCACATATCCTGCAACATATAATTTACTTCAAAGGACAGTAACTTATAGCCTATGATTTTAATGATTGTCCTGCAACTGATCATTTTGTGAAGTACCAAATAAAGTGCAGTTAAACGAAATATTATCCTCTTACCCTTCCGGAGAACAGTATTTCATTTAAGCCATTCAGATAGAGGTAGTTTTGAGGGTTAGTGGTAGATTTGAAAGCTTGCTTGTAGTTATTTGAGCTCCAAGATTTCAGCCTTATTTAGACTAGCTCACATTTTTAAAACTTCTTAGAAACTTTAAAATCTCATGTATATTTTAAATGCTCAGCTTAAAATAACTAAACTTGCTACATGGCCCAATTCTGATCTTGCAGATACCACTACTTTTGAATCAAGACAACAAACTTCTTTCTCCCAGAAAGACAGAATCTTGTTCCTTCACCACTCAAAATAATTATATTGCCACCACTCCTATTAGGAGGAAAAGATAGATGGCCTTTACTCAAAGATGCTCTGATTTGCCCTTACAGAGCTAATTGGAGGACTGACATCTGAAAGAGCTCTCCGTCTCGCAGGACTCATTTTCTCTTTACTCGTTCTGTACCAGCTTGAAAGATAGAAACATTTAACAGACTGGTCCCCAGACATGCATTGTTTTTACTAATATTTTCACACTGTGGTATAGCAATCCTGCCCAAAACTTCACAGCAAGCAGCATCTTGAATATAAAATATACAGTGTGCCAGCAGAGGAAATTGTCTGTTTTGCTCTTGCCTCCTAGAAGTATCAGTGGATACCAGGAAACAATGTCAGATATGCTCATCAGTCACAAGTAATTACAGATCCCTATCATCATTGTTTTTCCACACAATCCCCTTATCTCTGACAAGACACACACAAAAAAAAAGCCTACACTTTGTGGAAGGGATTCATCCCAACAAGTTTGGTGTCAGAAGAGTAAGAAAATAATGAATAAGAGTGTTCTCCAAATGTTTTTACTGTTGCTTATAAATATGAAGAAATCAGATTTTTTTTTTTTAATCATACATAAACCTAACTAGCTTCTAGACACCTCTTTACACTCAGTTTTTTAAGGTTTTCAAGAAGATATCTAACACTGCTTTCTTAATGTAGTTGTGATTACTTTTCATAACTATTTAAATAAAACTGCATTCCAATCAAATCTACTCCTAACAAGTAGAGGCTTTGCTGAGTGGTCCATCAGGAGAGTCACTAGAGCCTATGCCCATTGCAGTGCTTCCCTTTAGAGGAAGCTAATCAAGTGAACTATATGAATAAAGTGACAGAGAGATACTATAACTTGGAAGGAAAATTATCACAAGAGATACTAAAACAAGGCAAGACGGTGCAAGTTATAAGAAGGTGTCTGCTGAATATTCAGAATATTGGAACAGAGCTATGTTTAGAAGGGGAGGGTATCAACAGATAGTCTGTACAAAGAAACAATAACAAGTTATCATAACTCTGAGGCACTTTGCAGAAAAGTCACACAAACAGAAGAATTTCATTTCTTCGTATTTAGTACCAATTGCAATGGCCACATGCCATTCTGTGTTTGTATTTATTGTGTATTTTTGTTTGTGCCACCAGAATATAAGCTCTTCCAGGCAGGGCCCGGCTGTTTGTTTGGCACAAAGTCCCCTGTTATACAATACTGTGAACACTTAAATAGGGGCTGTACACGCAATGTTAATCCTCTCCCTTCTTCATTGTTTTCCAGATACGTACCCCAGCAAACTATAAAGGGAGTCAAATAGTACAAACACTAAAGGATAATTGCAAACCTAATAGGGCACCAGAATTTCATCAAAATCTTATCTGCTTCTATCAGTACTACCCATTTGTTGCATATAGCAAAAGTAAAATCATGTCAATAAAAAACCAAACACAAATTAAAGTGGATAAATTGGGAGGGTGGTTTGTCCGGGGCTTAGGTTTTCTTTAAAGCACAGCTTGTACCTGATTTACTTGTCCTAATGCAGGCCAGTGTAAAGAATATGTTATTAAATCTTTTAATTTCAAACACACTTCTGTGATTGCAATTTAAATGAAAACACATGACTGAATCCCACTTGATCTCTTCGCACTCGTTCTGGCAGTGTACGGGCTTTAATTCTAATCAGGATAAACAAATCCATAGCTGAGATTGGTAAAGAGAAATACATGCCAGTTTTATAGGAAAATCTTGCTTTTCTTGTTAAATGCTGAGCAAAGGGAGAAGTACTGAGCAGTAACTGGAGACACTGGCCTGAATAAAATGAGAAAAAGTGTTGAAGTACAGAGAAGCAGAAGGGATCCAGAAAAGACCATGTGAGACGTAGCACTGCTTCAGTACTTCTTTATCAGATGGCAGAAGGGATGGTTTAGTATTTTCATTGATTCTCATTTCAGTTTGTGTTGTCTTGGGATATTAACAGTTTTACTCCCTGTGGTCAAAGCTTTTAAAAGTAAGGGGGATTAAATTATGTTTAAGCAAAAGGTAACATGCAGACTGCTAAGATAGTAACTTAAGACGAATAAAAGACCTTTTCAAACTAACACTGGCCTGAAGATGCCACCATATGATAAAATAACTTTCTTTGGTCTGGTTCACTTTCACACTGAGCACTGGTGCATGGAACAAGACAACAGTTTGGCTCTGAACGGTCAATTTTTCCAAAGTGTGATGGCGTAGCTGGATAATTCCAAGGATAATGCTGTCAAAGCAGCATACAATTTAATGTTAAGTGAAAGAAAGCAGAGGGCTCATCAACAAGAATGTCATTTCTAAGAAAAAAAAACATTTTTTTTTTTTAAACACCATTCATGACTCGAAGGGAAAAATTAGAATCTCTTACAGAACTAGCAGGAGAAAGCAGCAAGGACAACAAATGTCAAGTTAAAGCAGATATATTTGCTGGTGGGTCACTTAAATTGTGCCTGAAGGATAATCCCAGCAAGATGGGTATTTCAACTTCGTTTAGCAGCATTCCTAGCTGGGATAAGGAGGTCTAATCACTTTATTAGAACAACAAAGTCATTAGAGGAGAATTTGGGAAGAGGAAGCTTTTTTTACCTTTTAATTTTTATAAAGATTTAGCAGGATGACTTTAGCAACCCCATTAAAGCTGTGGATGTTTATGATTTTAACAATTACTCTGACCTTGTGGTATGCCAAAAAGCTGACTGTGCAACAGACTAAGAATTGTACTGTTGATGCCCATGAAGATACAAAAAATAAAATATACCCTATATTTACATTGTTTTACCTCTTATGTTTTAAGAATGGCAGAGTAGAGCCCATTTTCTTTTGCACTTTAAATGTTTCAGAGCAATACACTACCTCCAGACATCTTCATTCCTTTTCAAATAGTACCTAGAATTCAGATGGCACATTAAGATTCATACAGTTTGACTTTCCTTGCCTTTCATGCAGAGCTCCTGTGACTCCGTAACCAGCAAAGTTTGGGACATGGATAACAGAGTCTTCATTGCAGCTTAGTTTCTTGTGGGGATATCCTCTAACAGAGCATTAGTGCTAAGTGTTGCAAACAGATAGTTATACTAATTAACTCAAACTGAGTTTTTATACTCTCCTTTAGCCTCTTCCCCATCTCACCACCTACATCTGTGACAGAACACGCAGTGTCACTGGCTTCCTCTGTAGTGCTATGTTTTGATTTTTTTCTATAATGTGAGGAAAAACTACTGATAAAAAGAATGCAGCACCATTCTTGACCATTACACTGCTAACTGGAGACTCTCCCTCTAATTAAAAGCTACGGAGTAATCAGAGCACCCCTGAAGCAGGAACTGGAATGTCAAAAATCTGTCTTTATTTTAAGCTGCCAGCTACATGCCAATTTTCATACTGAAGGGTCCTTAATATCACCTTGGAGCAGACGGTAAACAGAAACAATGTTCTTCAAATATAAAGCTTAAAGCAAGAAGTACATAACATTTGTAAATGGGCTAAGGTTAACAGAGGGTTTTCTGGCCCTTGCCTGTTACTGGACAGTCTCATACCACTCTTCTTGCAGGTTTCCTTGCCTTTTTTGCAAAATCAGAACTGCGTTAAGAATATACCCAGAAAAATAAGTGTTTTTCATTGCATGCAGAGAACAGAATTCAGCACCAAAGACTGAGACATTTGACATGCACAGTGCCCAGTTTTTAGCTACTAGTATAATATTCTTTAGCAGCCTGGAGTATGATTCTTAAGACAAAGATGGCATGTGGCCAAAGCCATTCTACAGACTGCCTGACTACGCAAAAGGGTATATTCTGTGCTGAAAACATCATCATTGTTCTCAATGGTCTATCACTTAAAATAGACTCGCATCAGTAGAGCACCATTAACAGCCAGTAGCTGCTCCTTTGGGTCCTCCTCCTCTTTTTATTCGTAGACTTGAAAGAGAAATGTTCCTAGACAAACATTTTCATTTTAAAACACTTTCTACCCTAAAGTCATCTCCAGCATCAAAATGAACAACTGCAGCATGAATTAAACCTTTTAAGATACTACTTTCACCAAGTATCACCATCTGGATATTTAAATCCACAAAATCTCTGCTACAGGGGCAAGAGCAGCACTTACATTTCTAGAAGTAGGAAGTCACCCACTCCTCAGATGTATCTGTACTTACTGGTGCAGACAAGGTGCAAATTACACCAAGATACCAACCAAGGTAAATCAATATCAAAGAGCCTGTTCATCTGGTGTTGCTGTAAATAGCTATGCTGAGACTGAACACTTATGAGCTCTTAAGGACACAGTGTGAGCAGTGATACGCACACACATCTGAAAAGGAAAGAAACGAGTCTTCGTAGCCCATTGATTTTGCCTCCTCACACTTCTCTACCTGAAGCTAAAGGGTAGTCAAGAGGCAAACAGGTACAGTAAGCTGACTGGTTTATAACTGTAGCATTAACACAGTGTGCGTACGCATGGAGGGAGAGAGAGTTCAAGCCACAAGCAACTGCCCTTTTTCCATTAACACTTTCCCTTATATTTACACTTGCCTTACACACTTCGAATTCACCCTCGGAGCAACACCAGTCACTGCCAATACCAGACACCGTAGCTCTACAACAGTGTGATGGGCATTACAAAATATGCCATATCTGGATAAGGAAAAAATAAAGGTAGTTTATTTGTCCTATTCCTAATGTTTATTGTCAAGAATAAGTTATCTGACTTAGCTTCTGACAATCTAATGAGAACAATATTTTGGAAATTCTCTCAAGTGTAGTTTATGTAAACTGGATCTGATATTTAAGGAGTCAAAGTCATCATGTTGCACTGTACCTACTACGTTCCTGCAATATATCTAATGTTAAGAATGTCACCTTTCACTGTAAAGTCAAGGGAAAAAAAAAAAACAGGCTCCCAGGCTATAATTTGCTTTGCCTATTACTATACCCACATACTTGAAAAGGAAGCTTATAGTTGCACCAGGTTTTGACAAAAAAAAACTGTTGCATTACGACCCAAAACCGCTGTCTGCCTGCCATAGTTGCTCAGAGCTTTATCCCATTAGGTTCTGAAAAGTCTCCACAGATGGAGACACATAACCTCTGGCCAAAATCTGCTTGACTAGCCTAATGATGAGAAAGCTTTTCCCTTAAATCCAACCTAAACCTCTGTAATTCCAGTTTACATCCATTGCCTCTCAGCTTCCTGCCATGCAATGCTGTAAAGAGCCTGGCTCTATCTTCTCAGTAACCTCCTCAAAGGCACAGGAAGGCTGCTGTCAGGTCCCCCGTAGAGCCAAATGTATCACAGTTTCCCTGCACTCAGCCAATGCAGCATACCATGGGAACTATGGTTTATTTTATGAGATGCAGCTCTATGTATCCAAATGATGATTTCCAAGAGAAACTGCAGCAGTTTTATCTAGAAACCAAAGAGCTCACATTTTTGCCAGCAGCAAAGTGGGGAAAAAAAAAGTTGGGTTAAAAAAAAAAGTCCTATTTGCAAAAATGTATTTTTATTTTAAAAAAAAGCAGAAAAAAAACCAGTAATGCAGAGCTAGAACTAGAACACCCACCTCCTGTTTATCCCTGTATCTCAACCATAAGACTGCTCTATAAGAACAGCCACATTCACAAACAGAACAGTAAATCCTTGGTAGCATTTATCCATATACAGAAAAGGCATATTCCATACAGAAGTTTAGCAACAAAAACAGAGAAGGTCTGATTTAGCAAATCCAGTTTGCCTTACTTGTTATTTAGCAAACACCTTCTACTAAAATCCTACAGTTTGTTGACAGCAATCTGAAATGTGTTAAAGTAGGATACACATACAGAATGTCTTATTTACTAAAGTGGAATTATTTTTGGAAAAGCTGAATGTAGAACAAGCTACATCTTGCTCTAATTTACAGCTGAGCATCCTGTTTACATGCTGATGTCCATGTTTACTTTTTTGGTTACAGGAAGCAATGCTGAAAGACTTGAAATAATTTTGCTTCACACTGACTATCAAGTTATTCCACTCCCATAGGAAACAATGGCTTGGGGTCAAGTTAACTCATGCAGAGAAATGCGAGAAAGCAGAGTTGTTCCACTGCTCTAAGACAATGCCATTTTAACAGCTTTGCTACAAGGATTTTCTTTGCCAGGCTTCTTTGCCCAATCTGTCTCTGAAACATGTACGACTTCCTTCTGGCACTTTTGCTCAGAATACTGTTCAAATTATTTTTCCTTCTATCCAAATCTTTTTTTTTTTTTTCTTCTCCTCTCTTCTCTTCTACAGGGCAAAGTACTAACGTTTTCACAAGATTTGCCCTCTATCTTCAAGCTACAGTCTTAACACATCAATCTCAACTATGGAGTGGTACACAACAGCAGTTTCTACATTATATTCTTGCATTTTATTTTTTTTTCTTAAATTTATGTCTTGAAACATAGAATGGCTGGCCTTATAGAGGGTTAAGAGAAGGAAGCCAGGACAGTTTTCCATATGAATCTCTGTGCAAGTGCCAGCTGGATTTTGCAGCCTGGTGCTCAGCAAAGCACAGTGGAACAAGAACGCTGTTAGTATTCTTAGAGTGCTCTGAAGAGGAACAGGAAAAGGCAAGAAAATAATCTTACTCTGTACCAGCAAGAAGTGCTGGAAAGTCAAAGAGGAGAATTCGGGCTCCATCCTCCCCACAACACACAATCAACATCATTCACAGTCACTCTCATGCATCATGGTGACACTAAAGGTAATAAGCTGTACGTGAAAGAAGGGGAACGCTGAAGAGGTGTTGTTGCAGCGCATCCCCCTTTCCTCTTGCTCTCCGTGCCCTCCAAAACTGCATATTGCTTCCAGGATACTGAAAATACTGCTTGCTGAAGCTCTGCCCAGGAGGGGACCCACCATGCACCCATTCCTGCCTCTTGGGATATATTTATTGATGGTTTATAGCAATACAGTCATTCAAATAACTAGAGCTGACTTAGTCCCTCAATTTTTAATTTAATGGCTGGTTTACCCTACCTTCAAATCACTGCTAAGCAGCATGAGGCTGTCCTAACCATGGACAGAGCCCTAAAGCACAGGCAGTGCTGGGGTGATACAGAAGTGTTGACGACTCCCTAATACTTTAAACAGGTCGTGCACGATGCTCAGGGCCTCTGGGCTGGTCCTGTGCATGCAAACAAGTTAATTCAAACACGACTGATTTCTATTAATTCTCTATCAAGAGCAATAAAAATTGAAAGAGGTCCAGAACAAAAACAAACAATAAAATCCCCATTCTCCCATTGTGAAGAGCACCTATGTGGGGGAAGCAGGACTGGGTAACAGTCCTGTCACATTCCTACTACCCTTACCTGCCTAGCTCTGCGAGTACCTACATATTTGCCCCTGCCATCCTCGACATATCCCAAATCATTACATGTCAGAGGCACTGCCAAGCGGTACAGTAATGCACACAAGGAAAAGCCTCCAAATTCCAAGGTTGTATAGCAGGGGAAAAAAAATACCAGTTTCTTCACCTCAGGGGCAAAATTGGACTTCACATGTGTGATGGACTGAATAAAGCTTCATCACAAGAGCCAATTTTCTGCCAACTCCCCTGCAGCTCTTAAAACATAGATCTTAGTTTTGTACCTGATTTGCTAAATAGCCTTCCTCTCTACTGTGCCTTAAAAAAAAAAAAAGGAATGATAAATACATAAATTCATTATTTACTCTGCTCACCAGAAGGTAGATATTTTAGGAAGGAGGACTGTTGTCACTGAAAAAAAAATATACTGATATAAAAATTTAAAAAAAAATTAAAAAAACACTGAAAAACCAAACACACACACACGTCACTTCCCCTCTTCCATAAGGAGAGAAGGAATATTATTTCCCCAGGTTAAAAAAAAGCCTGAAGAAAGGGCTAAGTAGTTATTAATATGGAAATAATCTAAAAAAAAAAAACCAAAAACCCTGTGACACATAACAAACAAAAAGCCCTAGGACAGTTCCATCTCATGTAGCTTAAATTTTAGTGCTGTCGTAAAAACATGAGAGATAAAAAAAAGGTAGAACAAAAAATCATATATAGTGCAAGCCTTGAGTCAGTAAAGTAATTAAGATCATAAGTATCCTAAGAAAGTCAACATTTAAGCATTTTCCTGCCGTGTAGGACTTTGTTAGAAAGAAGTATGCTGTTTTTTAAGAAAGGACCCTTTACCCTCCAATACTGATTTCCTTCTTTGGACTTGATATATTGCTGCATTTCTCTTAAGTTCCCTGCTTTAGTCCTGTCCCTGCCCCCCCGGCCAAGACACATCCGTTTAGAAGTATCTGTAAAAATAACCATATAAATGCTTCCTATCTTCCCCTTAAGAGAGTCAAACACCCACCTCCACTCCAGGGAAGAATCTTCTTCTGTGACTGAAGGTATTCTGGGTGTCTGACTCTTTTAAGCCTTTCCTCCAAACCTGCTTTGCAGCTGTAGGAGATCAGGGCCCCAGAGCTGCAGCCCCTCCTCCGCCACCTGCCCACCTCTTCCCTTCTCACCCCCCAGCTCTTGTTTTGCCCCCTCTTTCTGGAACTTTCTTTCCAGCAAAGACTCCCCGGGGGCTGGCATGTCCCAGCTACCAGGCTGCCACCACTGACACTCATGGGACTAAACCAAGCTATTCCCACTTTGGCACCTGGATGTGATTCATGAGCTCCCAAATGCAAAATACCCAGCTGCAATTACCTGGCAGGAGCCTTCATCACCTGGGCTCAGCCTGGTTTGGGGCTCCCAAATGCAAAACACCTGGGCACGAGGGCAGGAGAGGAACGCCATCACCAGGACTGACCTGGGGCTTAAGCGCATGAGAGGTGACCGAAGCATCAGCGAGGTGCCGTACTCTTTAGCGTCCTGCTGGGCTTTGGTGCCTCGCAGCCTCAGGTCTAAAGAAAAAAACCAAGGAACCGTTTGCAGAAATCCCAGCAGAAGCACAGCAAGGCTGGACCTCAGTAGTACCAGTGCTGGCATTTAGGCAGCTGTTGTATTAATTCTTGTCACCACTGATCTACATGGCTCACCTTCATCCAATGTGTAGGATAGCCTCTTTTGCGGAAATGGGCAGCTGTGCAACGACCCCTGGTAACATCCAGTCCTCTCTGAAGCCACATCCAAAGTTCCCGATGCCACTTTCTCATTGTCTATGAAACACAGGCTAGATTTTACGTTAGGAAATCTGAGTTTAGCTGCATCTGGACAAGGCAGCAGAGAAAAGAAATTGCCTAGAGTTAAGATTGTGGACGTGGAAGCTAAAAATCAACCATGAGCTTCTAATTTCTTCAATATGAATATCATCACAGAAATTTTATTCATGAAATTCAGTGCCATGGGGTAAAGTTGCTTTTAAAAATGCTTGATAGCTAATGCAAAACTGACCACTTGCAGGGATGATTATGAACAAATTTGAAGAAAGGTGCTTGATTTATTTGCCTTTGCTCTGGTTTTGTTTAATATTGTGGAAACCTAAAAGTATCCGATTAGAAAAAGAAAGTTGAGCCAAAAATATAAGATGGGCCAAGTAAAGGTCCCCCACTGCTTTCAGCATGTTGCAAAATATATGATACCTTTTATGATAATACGACAAGAATAAATCAGCCTTTCACGATCGAGAGGAGACAGTATTACTCGTTCTGGTGCTTTCTGCCTTTCAGAGGCAAGTGTGCTCCGAAATACTGTCACTTTTGTTGCTTCCAATATGTCAGCTTGGAAAGGAGATCACAGAAGTGAGACCAGGCCAAGACAAACATTTTACTGCCATTTTTTTCCCCCTTATTACAATTGCTTTCAGGTGGCTATCAGTGTAAATTTTAGTGTCTCACACCAGCCAGATGAGGTTTTTTTTACTGGGCTCAGTGTCCTTACAAGGTTCAGACTTTGAAGACATCGCATTTCATTTTTAGCTATTGCCCAACTGCAATGTCTTTTAATTGAAAAATAGTCATTATTTAGATACATCTTGTGACACACTCTGTGGTTCACACTCTGGAAGAAGTCTTCAGGAAGTCACCGCAAACCAAACCACCTTTGTAGACCCAAATCATAAGGTTTCATTCCCTCAAGTGCTCAGTATGAGGCAAAGAAAGACCTAAACCCGGTGTGGCTGTGCAGACCCGCGGTGCAGCATGGGGGCTGGAAGCGTGCTGGGACCAGCCCCGCTTTCCTGCCTCCAAGCCCCAGCCAGGCAGCCCTGGGTGTACGCAGGGCTCTTGCCTTCTCCAGCTTCTTTTAAAGTGAATCTCACCCATAGAGAAATAGTGATTTTCTTTTTCCTTAATGCTGCCTACAAAGAGCTGCTCAATTTTTAGTCCATTAACAAATCTTTCCTGGGATCTATTAACGTGTCACTATGGAATGCCTTTTTCTTCAAAGTTTAATACAGCTTAACTCAGTCTTAATCATATTGCTCTACTACACTTTATAGCCTGCGGCTTCAGGGAACCTTTGCCTTTTATTAGTGCCCATATACAATCATGATGTCATTCCAAATATCCAGTGCTGCTTTGGGTTTCATAAATTCTTATACCTTTGATTTACTTGGTGTATCTGCAGCGCTTTGAGAAGGAAGATGTGCAGGCAGGGCAACGAACGGTATGTTACACTACCAAGTTTTGCTAGCGCATTGCTTTGCAAGGAGGAGCTGCACTTGGCAGGCGATACAGTCACTTCTCCCCTGCAATGATGCTCATCAGCGGTAACAGTAACACTGGCTTGGTCAAATTCTTGGTACAGTCAAGGTGAGTCCTGTTGTGACAGCCGATGAGAGCTGACTGACTTTCATGCTTGCAGCTTTGCTGTGGGTGACTGTTTCTAGCTTGATAGTGCCCCATAAGGAAGATCTCTCATGCCACAGTCTTGCCAGAGTCGCAGCGTTTCTGGTTTGGCCCATCTAGAAGCTCTGCTGACTGCCTGGGGGGTGGGGGGGTGGGGAGGACAGGATTACCTGTCTGTCACCCCACTGGGGGTCAAAAGAAGTCAGAGACTGAAAGTCTTTCTTTGAAGTACGGATTCAGATACATGTTTTATCGGTTTTGGGGGGTTGATACTTTGCATTTTATAATGACATTTGTGAGGGACATAAGAAAGTTTCAGTATGCTGAATCTGTGGTCTCCATCTGATAAATCTGTTATGTATATCACTGGCTTCATCACTGGAGATGACAAACCTAAGATTATGCAATTGTATAAGAGTAGCTGCTGACAATTCTGTTGTCTTTTCCAATTCCATTTCTACTGAGAAGCGTATGTTAATGCAATTTAAGGTGCTATAGTCCTAGAAGCACGAACAAGATGGATTCACTAATTAAATGGAAGCAAGGTCCAGCCTGCTATCTCTAAAATACAACAGATCCCGTCACATCCACATGCTTGTCTCCCTGCCGTTAGAGACATTTGTCGTTTGCAGGTGCTTGGGTTCCATCTTAGCATCACGTTAAAGAATCTGAAAAATATCTCATCTATCTTCTAAGAAGACACCATCTGACTTTTTTTTAGAGTAGCATCCAAGTAGGGATTGTCTGGGTCTGCTTAGACATTTGTTGTCTTTTCCCAGTTCCTTTACAAGAGTTTTTTGATTTTTATTCCAAGTCTGAGTTGCTGCAATGATGTGCTCTATGTAGTGCAAGTGTTCAAAGGCACTGGGAATGTACAGCCTGTACAGAAAGCAGCTGCCTGCCTGTGAAATGGTGTTAGACACAGAGAATACAGTATATTGATTCTTTGGCATCTATATCAGCTTACTGTTTGTTTCTGAGTATAATTTAAGTCCTAGTTTTTTACCTGGTTGGATCCTGAAAGGTTACTGCTCTTGTCTATATGAATTGCCATAGCAACTGTGGTGCTGGAGCAAACAGTCATGAGCTTTAACAGCCTGGGGGTCAGCAGCAGAACGCTCTTAATTTAGAGGCCTAAATCTCTAAAATCTGGGTTGTTTTACCAGCTTCATTGGGCTATATTTTCTGTACGTCAGCATGACTCACTTTGAGATCTGTGGGCTACAGAATCCTGATTTCCGTGTGGTGGGGGGGAAGAGATGTGAGTTTGTTCGTTTATTTAGGAAGGGTTATATTCTTTTTCCTTTGAACAAACACCATATTTGAAAAATCTAGAATGAAACCCAAAGAATATATTGGCTTGCATGTATACCTTGATGTAAAGGCTATGTTCTTATACTCTTGCAAGACTATGGCTCAAATCTGAGGCCAAGATGAGACATTGAGCATTATGACATTGCATTTGCTTATGCTAAAAGTGAATTTGGCCTATTGCGCTGTGCCTTAGGGCCTCAGCCTCAGCAGGGCTAAGGGGCTGCTGTGTGCAGCTCTGTAATCTCTCATATCAACTGCTGAGGCACTGTTTTCCCGTTGTTGTTCTCACATCTTTATTTATTGTTCCCATGGCTTTGCACCTGCAAACCCCAATAATGTTATATGGCAGGTTCTCATGGGAAGCCATTACCACTGGTGTGAAAATCAGCCCTCCCCCCACCAGCCTTTTCATACCTCATTTTGTAGATGTTAATTGATGTTAGAGATAACTAAAACACAGCCCACAACAAAGCGGTATTTGTATACTAAACACCATTAGTATGTTAAATATTAAAATATTATCCAGTCATATATGTGAACAAAGGGTTAATGACCAATGTGCAACACTTTATCTAATTACCCTACTCAGCTGTAATCATGCCACAAAGAGGAACATCCAAGAGGGAGTTTGAGTTGATCCCATTGAAAAAAGCATAAAATAAAATAACATAACATAAAATAACATGAAATAACATAACATAAAATAAAATAAAAATAGTGGAAAAGCATGCTAAAAAACTTCATCATCTTCCTCTTCATCCTCACCATTGCTGTACAGGAGAGAGAGGCCCTGGAGGACACTTATCTGGGGACCCCACCACTGCTCTTCCCAGCTGCCCACAGAGGAGTTTTCCCTTTTCCTTCTGTGTGTCCTCAGCTGCAGACCCCGCTAATAACTCTCTGTGCATGAGAGCCTGTCTCAACATCCTGCGTGCAAAGGCCCCAACAGTGTGAATCTATGAATTACGGGCTCGAAACCACGAAGGTAGGGAAAGTCACAAATGGTAGTATGGCAGATAAACCACATGGCATGTATTTTTATCAAAATAGGTGCAGCTGGGGATCTTCTCAATGGGAACAGCTGAGTGTCAAAGCCCTTGTTCTCCATAGAAACAGAGGCATCCAAGACTGATGCCTTCAAATGCTATAATATGTTTCTGGACACACTTTTTGTTGTACTGTAACACTCTAACATGATTGTTTAGTGATAATGCTGGCCTAGCTGATGAAATCATGGAAAGCATCAAAGTGTACTCTGCAGTTTGCAGGGGGCTTGCGTTTTTGTCTTCTGGGTAGATTTTTTCCAATCTGATTCCTCTACGACTACATTCCATGTGTTTTATCAGGACTTGGGGATTTAACCAAAAGTGACTACACAGCTGACAAACAGCTGCATCCATCCCCAGAAGTCTGAAGCCAAGCTTCACAAGCAGTCTGTGTGAGTACCAGAAGCAGACATCTGCCCACTCGCCTTTTGAGAGGTATGGCTTTAGGTGACAGTTTCTGTGAAATTAAGTATTACTGAAAATACTGCTTTAGCCTTCACCTGCTTCATTTTTACCACTGAGACAGTTTTTAACAGGGAGGGACCTTCCCAAGTTCTTCAGATGAATGATGGCTGCCTACCTTCTTCCTAGAACAGAAAACATCAAACAGTTGCAAAGGGAGCTGAAATGACCCAGAAAAAAACAATTTTATGTGAAACTCGAATATCCAGAGATGCGCTGAGCTCTTCACTCACATTACATTTCCTTGCCTACCGTTGCTTGCATGTAGAGGGATGAGTTAAGCCCCAGAGAAGTCAGTCAACTTTAGCATTTGGTACAATCCCCCCTGCACTTCTTCTTACTTAGAAAGCTTCAAAAGCAGCTATTTTTACGACCCAAGTGTTGAAAAAGTAGGATGCTGTGATACAGCGAGCAGGGCTATGGCTCCCTGGCCAGGAGGCTCTGTCAGAAACAGATCTTGGTCTCCTGTGTGAGAAGCATAGAAAGAGGGAGGAAAATGGAGAGAAAGTCTAGGACAATTGTAGTTTTACAGTCTCCTTTTTCAGCTTGCAAACTGGAGATAAGAGCAGACAAGCTTTATGACGGTGTGGAGAAATCAATACATTTTTATTGATTCTTGTAGCTGCAGAACTCTCACCCACCACAAATACAGGGGTCAGAGTACGAGTACATGACTGCCCTGCTACACTACCAGTGTGCTCCTCAAAACCATGCTATTTGATTCACCAAGGATGAAGTCTGCTCCATTACATGACTGCAACAACAGCAGCTGACCCAAGATCCCTTCTCAGTGGGGGAAGTTAGGTGCTGCAAATTATCCACTGCACAGGCCAGAAACAACAAGAAAGCTAGTGGCAGCTGCAGCTGAATGGACAGCTTCATATAAGGAAAATACTTTCCTTACAAAAGACTATTTTCAAACAGTTACACAGAACCTATTGAAACAATGCACGTTATTCCAAAAAAAAGAGTTCCACAAACTTGCATGTGAAGAATGACACAGAAGTAGAAACATCAAAATAAAACAACTTGGAAAACTAGCTAAGAAGTGATACAGTCAAAACAGAATTAAATTAAGAACTTGGAACCAGCATCTGGTTTTGAAACAAAAAGAAATGCAAACAAAAACCCCAGTCAAAATTAAATGGAAGTGAAATTAATGAAAACTTGAGTATGAAAAATCATGGAAGGAGACTTGTAAGGTTTACATTTAAATTACATTTTTGTAAATCCTCCAGAAACATCAGGGAGAGTCTTTCAAAGTTGTTTTGATTTGACAGAAACATTAATTTCCCTAATTGACATTTTCAACTTCTGCTGGAAAATTTCTGACCTGCTTCGACCCTACCATGAGAAGCCGTTCATCAGCGAAGCGTGAGCTTCTGTCGCCATTTTCAGTGCTGCAAAGCTGTCAAAATGGTGTAAAACTTACTGGAAGGTCCTTTTAATATGGCCCACTTTTGCAGGTGACATTTTATAGTTGACTCGATTGTGCAGCGATGGACCTGACCTTTGTGTGGTGTCTTTCATTCCCCGTTACTTCAGCAGAGTCAATTATCACTTGTTCCAAATTCCTTCAACTCTTCTCTTTGACTTTGCGTTACTTTCCACTTCATTCCTGGACTGCACTGCCTAACACTCTACACCCGCTTTTGATGTCACCAAATAGGGACAATGACTATAAAGTTATTTCCCTTTACAAGTCAAACCTGGAAGGTCTCTCTGTTGTTGTGCATTCTATTTCCATTTCTGGTGTAAGTGTCCTTGTTGTTTTTCCCACTAGTGAAGAAAGGGCAAATGTCATATTCACTGAAGCAAAGACTTTGCTTTGAAGCGGTATTGATTTTTCCTTTTCCCTTCTGAAGCTTTGCCAGGCTCCATAAAAGCATGTCTCTTGTTCAGAAACTCTTTGGACTGAGAGACAACAGGGGCAGCAGAACCAGCGGGGCGCAGGGGGAAGTTAGGGCATCTGGTGGGGAATGATAATTATGACAGCAGCCAGAAAAAGAAAGAGGTCACTTTATTTTTAACAGTACTGCGAGAACAATTGTGCATCAGAACATAACCAAACGGGAAACGCAGCTTTAACTCCAGCTTATGATTTCTCCTTGTCTAAACCTGAATATGAACATTTTTCTAGGGTTCAGCTGTTGGCAGCAAGACAATGAGACCACCAGAAGCAACAGCTTGGCTAGAGGTGACAACAGCATGAATTTCTGGCACCATGTTATAAAGATACAACCCTTACACTGCACTATGTTGGAGCAGCAGCATCATATGGACATGCAGAGAACTTCTTCTGAATGAAGGTCCAGTGCTACAACAGGACTGCTGTTTAAGACATCTGATTTACTTTGTTTAGAGCTAGCTTATGCGATGCAGAAATAGCCGATAGCATTTATTAAGCTCACACATGTTGCAAAGAACCAAAATCTCTCTCTCTCTCTCTCCCCCAAATATCTCTGTCTTTCATAGATTCCTTGAAGTCTATGACAACATACACGTATTTATCATCCGTGCACTGGAGAGTCTCCCATTCTTAATGAGAAAATGGGTGCTGGCTTTATGCCTTATTCAAAGGTGGTGCCTCCGAGCACCTCCAACACTGTTCCATGGCATTTTGTTCATGCTGACTTAGAGGAAAGGATGCCACTTATTGAAACATCAATGCCACTTTTTGCCATGCTTCTGTATTTCTCAGAGCTATCAGGCTGGGAGAGCTGGTCTTCCAAAGCTCATTAGATAAACAGCTGCTGCTGGAACTGCATGTAAAATTAGCGCAGCTGCCTTTTGCAGAGCAGGTCAGGTAATAATTATAGTAGATTTTCCTACAGTTCTTTGTGTGTGTGTGTGGTTTTGTTTTGTTTTTTTTAAATTAGTACCTACTACCAGGAATTAAATAACGACAAGAATTATTCCTAATGCTAGTGAGTGTGGTCTCACTCTCACAAGAAGTAAATCAGCCTTGTGCCTCCCTCTTATTACCTTTCATATTCAGTCCCATCTCCCAGTCAAAGAGTTCTTTAAAACCTAAAAATCCATAAAATGGCTTCCAAATTCTCAGCTATTTTGAGAACTGTGCATATGCGACAGCTGGAAATGAGACTTTTTTTTTTAAACACCTGTGAAAAAAACTGTTATCAACAGCAATGAGAGGATTCTGTTGATTAAAGGATGTTTTCTGCTCCTCATTTGTAAGGGAAGTGATTCATTAAGCACTGTCTGAAAACCATCTTCATACTGAATAAAAGGAAAATGTTTTGTGGTCACTAGGGCTTGCAGGAATAGCTTGAACACTCAACACCATCTCTGATGCTGACCTGCACTTTGCACATCAGCACCGCTCCAGCTGGCGACGACACTTGTCAATGCACTTCAGCCTCCCCCAGCATGGTCCCCGCTGGCTGATGCTTTTTCTTCCCCCTACAACCAGCTGTACCTGTCAGTGCAATTTTGCAGCCTCTTTCTCCAAGGATAGGAAGTATCTTAAAACTGTGACACCCTGCATAGGGGAAGAAAAGCATAACTGATACTGTTTGCCCCGTCAGGACCCAAGCACAGCAAGTAATAAATACACGGAAGCTATTTCGGTGTCCTGGGTCAGCTTTGACTTTACACAGTTTCCTGCAATACATTTCGGGGCACATCACACTGTTGACTTCTGCACCGGTGTTACCTGTTCAGTTCTCCGTGTACATTTGTTTTCATTATTTGTGCCCCCTCCTGCTGTTTTTTCTGACAAGCTTGGGATCTGAAAGCTGCTTTCCTGGACCTTTAAGTAACAACCCATCATCGGCTGTACTGTGTATGGAAGGCTGCAGCTTGAATTTGTTTTCACAAAAGGCACATCACAAGACCTGCCTGATCAGCAGTTACCTAGTTTGCTCACACCAGACAGAGTCAATTTACAGACCATGCCTGCTGTTGACCCTGCTGTCTGCTCTGGATTATTCCAGTCTGCCTCCACTTTCTAAAATTAAATGTTAGTATTTTTAATTGCTGGTTTTAACTCTTGCCTAATTGGGCACAAGCTCACGCTGTTATGGATCTCTGCAAGGCAAACAAGAGGGACCGCACGTAAAGGAGCTGGAGTGGGGTTGCTGGTAGTAACAAAATGGGTTTGTGCCATTCTGGTCCTGTCCACCTTCCACAGATCATTGACCGGCAATGAAAAAGGTCAGGTACTGCTGTCCCATCGCTTCCCCTGCCCAGTTCACACACACCATCATGTTGCAGAGACTCCAGCTCTTGGAACGTGATGCCTCATAGGACTGCCAGTTTCATTCAAAGCAACTCTGAGGTTGCTACTTGTTCACGTTGCAGCTGAATGAGCTTGTAGATGTTGGAGGATACATCCTGTGGGTAGGCATCTCAGGCTTGCATGTGCTAAATGCTCAGTGCTGAGATTACAGATCATGGTGTTTTATTGCTATTCTTTCTTTCCTTTTTGTTGTTGAAGACATATGAAATAAAACTGGTTCATTCAGAATAATAACTGCAATATAATTTTGCAATAATTTTGAAAAAGATAGGCTATCTTTCTGTATATTACTTAAAGGTATTACTGAATTTGACCAAAGGAAATATGAAAATTGATTGATTTTTTTTTTTTAACCAAGAAACAAATGACTGGTGAAATTATTATAGCATTTCTATCTCTTTGACTTTAAATGAGACTTTTCTTTCTTCTGTGCAACTATTTCTGGTTGATCCTGTCTTGAAAATAACTTCACATTATGGGAGAAATGCAGCCTCGCCTACTTAGTTTGCTATTTTGGGTGTCAAAGATTTGCAGTCTGCAAATTCCAAGTTCAGCTCCTTGCAGTATGACCGGTTTTTCTCTACCCATGACCAGGCTCTGACCATAGCAACATAGACCCAGGGTGAACACTCAGGAAACACAGGCTCAGCACCTACCGGAGGGATTATGGATGGATCACAGACCGCAGAAGTTATGAGGCTGAAGAAGTAGCTACAGATGTGCTCTAGTTTAGAAATGAGCACCTGAATACTCCGGCCACTGTCACCTAGTGTGTAGCAAAAACACAGTGGGTCTGCTATGACATCTGTGAGTTCAGGTCATCAGCGAGCCAAAAATTTTAAGCTCAGAAAATGTTTGCTTGTTTTTTCCTTTACCAAGATTTAATTTGCTTTTTCTGTTTCCTTAGCCCACCAGACCACGGACCTAGATCCATTACCATCACGACAGTGATAAAAACCTGAAATAAGCTCTTTGGTTGCTCCTTACTGCTGCATTTCAGTCTGATGCCTGCAAATGCCGTGTGGAAGGGTCCCCAATGGACTCAGCTGGGCTCGGACCCACTTATCCTTACCAGCCTGCAGAACGAGGTGCTTTCCAGTGCCAGTGCTGCCTTTTGATAACTTTTCTTGATTTTCCAGTGAGGCTTTCGCACCGCTGAGACAGCCGGTGGAGGTACAGAAGCTGCAGTGTTTGTGGTCTAAAGATGAATGAATGTTTTACACTATCATAATGCTTGTACAGAACTGTTGTATTCCAGTGTGACTTGCAATGACCAATTTAAAGTGTATATGTGTAAGAGCCTTATAACACCCTAGGGTTGTGTGTCATTAACATCAACAAGGCAAGGACATTTTTAAACTCAAAAGTTGAACAAGAACATTCAAGATTCCTTGTTTCATTAGCATATACCTGTAAGAATGAAGAGAGAAAAGAGAGTAGCTATTAATGCAAATCTAATTGCAGAAACTAACTGTCTGAAGGGCAGCAGGGAAATTCCTGTTGTCAAGGATGAAAGACAAGGTCTCTCCCATTTCCTAGAAGTGTTCTTCATTAACTTTGTGAAAGCCAAACAAAGCTAATATGCAGGTAAGCATGCTGCACAAGCTCCTTGCCTCTTCCTCTTAGAAAATGCCACATATAATGCAAGACTGAAGCTAGGGACTCATAGGTAACAGTCACAGTGTCAAAAAAGCTTATTCTCTGCTGATCAGATGTGAACCATATGCAATCACGCCAACCCTGAATCCAAACAATTCTACTGTAAACCAAACTCTGCTATGTCTGGTATCTAGGTTAACTAGATGACAACTTCCTGGCAAATTCTTCAAATAAATGAAAGAGTTCCTAGAAAATATGAGAGTCAATCAGTCTCATGAATGGTCACAGCTGTTCGCTGAAATTCAGAATTTTCTAGCTTCGACCTCTGATCTGAGAAACCAGTTTTACAGAAGCCTTGTAGATCAACAGGGTAGACATGCACTTGATGGTGATTGCACCACAGGTAGTCCCCATTAGCTGATGCTTTTCATATTGATCTCTCCTCTAAATGGATAATGTTTAGTAGTTTCATAGGCAATGAAGCCATCAATATCCATCAGTTTTTACACCTCTTTGACCTCAGCATGTGCCAAATATTGCTATCAGTTTTATCTGGGTTTTTTTCTGTTTGTTTTTAGTTTTTCAGTTAATCTGATTGCAACACACAGCATGAGGTTCAGAGGTTTGAACAAATGCAGCCAAGGCATTCATGTAACGCCTAAGACATAAGTGATCACCTTTTGCACAGTTCTTTTAATAATACTAGTGATTTACAGGACAACAATCAGTCCTCTCTCCAGTAAAGTAAAAGTTTATAATGATTTAAATGAAGCATCGCTCTAAAGCACGGTTTTAGAAATCTTGTGGTCTTAAGTGTTTGTCAAATAGATGTCAGAGACCACACGGAAGTCTAAAAATACTCACGTAAACCCTTCTTCAAGTGCTTGACATCGATCTCTCTATTGTACATCTTCATGCTCAACACAGGTTAAAATAGTGCAGCTCACTGTGACATTGTAACTAGAGGCAGCTAAGCTGACAGAAATAATTTGTTATGCTGCTTACAACTAATAAAACCCCTTTTGCTTTTGGGCAGTTTTTCAAAAATACAACTCTCATCCTTTTCACAGGTGAACTCTCGCTGTTCCTACCATCCCCTGTAGTCCTTAGACGAAGGTTTGAAGCCTACAAACACACTCAAAACTAGAAGGGGACAGAGCAATGTCTGACTCCATAAAAAAAGGACTCCACTGCACCAGAACAGGCAGCTAGTCCTTTTTGTCAGGTATAGCTATGGTGTCTTAAATGCATTTAAACCCATACTAACTTCTGAGAAGAATCAGCCTACTTGATCAAACAGGCAAAACACAGCAGTCTCACCAGGTGCTACAAGAAGCCTCCATTTCCGCTGGTGTGCCAGACTGCTCAGTAGTGGTTTGATCCCTGAAATTCACTCCTCTGGGCTGATCTTTTACCTCCAGCTTTTCTTCCCTGCTTTCTCTCCCCTATGGCATTTCTCCATTCTGTATTTCCACTTTGCTAACTCACTCGTAACGAAGCTTACCCCTCACAAAGTAGTAACACGTGGAATAAAATAATGTTGTGGAACTAGCAATTCTTGTAAACCACGTAACTGTGCCTTATCTGTGAAGAATCTTGGAGCTATTTAGAGATGAAAGAAATAAGAAGAAAATCTCCAGCCCATCTAGCCATACCAAGTCAGAATCCATTCTGAAATGCATTCTGTGCAATAGAAGCCATATACAACCTACTCTGGTCTTAGCTATGCTCACCAGTGGAAAGTTTCTACACTATGAAGTTTTTAAAGTGAAGATTGTTCATTACTTCATGCTGCCTAAGTCCTTGCTATTTAATTCTTATCACTGCTGGTCTTATTCCCTTAGCCATAGGCACTACGGTAATAAAATAAACAGTGGGTGTGAAAAGCTATCATTCTGATCTATGAAACAAACAAACAAAAACCAATTATCAATAGCGTACATATACAAAAATTAATGCTTTATCTCATACAGAGGTTTCAGGCTTTCATAGTTAGTTAAGTATATCTGAAGGACAGAAAGGACAGCAATTTTTTTCACCTACTTTTGGTTCCCTCTTAGTCAACAGGGAAAACTAGATACTAGTAGACTGTGATCTATCCAGAACTAAAATGCCCCCTCTTGCTAACTTCAGATAAGGTCTAGTCAGCTTCCTTACGCGAGGCACCTAATATTGGTAGTTAAATTTAAGAACAAAGAATCTCATCCTGATAACTTTCTACATCCAGCCAGAAACCTACAGCGAAACCACCTCCCACAGTCATATCCAAACTACCAAGCCCTCCTTCTGCTCTTCAAGAAGGGAGGCAAAGGGCTGGTTTATGTTATAAAACAGTAGAAAATTGGGTTTGATGCTCCACATCTGTAATTCATTTCTTTCTGCTATGGAAGGCACACATCTTTCTCAGGTGCAGTCAATAGAAATTTTGCTGTTTACTGCAGCAGGAGCTCAGCTCCGTGGAACAGCTGTGGCATAGACACAGGCGCTGCAACAAAGCTCAATTCAGAACAAAGGTCTTAGTGTCTGCACAGCCAGGAAAAATACATCAACACTTGTCTGAAGTGTGGCCGTGAGCTAGAAACTATTCATAGCCTTTTAAGCTTTTTAATCTAGCAAGCAGCAGAGTTTACAAGTCACTGCTTATTTCTGGAGGCACATGCTTGCCTTAGCTCGAGGCTGGCTTTTGTCTGTGAAATTGCACCTCTAGCATCTTTCAAAGGGAAAAATTACCATCTGGTATGCGTGCGAGGATAATTCATTGATGGCTGTGAACTTCCTGGCACACACCTGTCATTATTGACTGAAAGGATTCTTGTACCTACCCACAAGCAACTGGTCTTGGCCATGCTAGACGCTAGAGATAGATAGATACTTGAGTAGATGGATTTCCATTCCCACCCTGAACAGCAATTCTGTGGCTGGGAGTTCATCAGTTAATAGAGGAGTTTAGTCTCCAGAGCTGTTCTGTACCCAAACGTTACTTTTATAGAAAAAGAGATCATCTGTGAATAGCCCTGCATATGCAACTACAAGAAAAAAAAGATGAAGCACAATTCTAATCAAAAGAAACAAGACTGATAAAAATAAGCGAAGAAAACAGAGATTTAAATTATTTCAAATATTTGCATTTGTGTGAGACAGTAGTAACGATGTGAAAGGGCATAAAGAAGAACGAAATTGCACTTATCACAGAAACAGTTTTAAAAAACCCCCAAAACTTAAAGGAAGTGAAAAAAAAAAAAGAAAATAAATCATAACTGAAAGGATTGGGATAATATACTTTTTGAGTAAATGATGAATGAATCAGAGCGAACAAACTGCACTTAGCAGTAATCCATACTGAAACAACTCAATAAAAACAGTTTGAAAACAAAATCCCTGAATCAAATTGTAGAACGGAACCAGGAGAAGCATGGGACAAAGGGGAATTCACATGCAGCATTACGACACAGTCCAAATTCTAGTAACCACGTAGCCCTTTTAGGTTTGAGATAAACTGTATTGTTGAAAAAGGTTTACTTGTTTTTAAAAACAAAGCTAATAGACTCAAATACACAAACATTGCCAATATTTTATTAAAGCTGACAATATATGTTCCTTCTTCTGTCAAACATAGAATTTGCAAGTGTTTTCATGCTTCCTTGGTGTGTCTCAGAGCTACAGGTGGGAGTGTTTTTCTAGAGAATTCTCCTTTAATGAACTTAACCCTGCTCTTTCCACCTGGACAAGGAAAGAGGACAATTCCCAACAAAGCTCCTGGCTGTGGCAATTAAGGTTGTATTCTTTCCTGGGTTCTGGTGAGCCTTCAGAGAATCAAGATACCCAAATGTGCCTTAAAAAAAAAAAAAAAAAAGAGGAAAAAAAAAACCCAAACCCAACCCCAAAGCCCAAAACCTCGTTTGTTATTTTTCTTCTTCTATTACATTGTCTGGTCTTGGACACCAAAGTCATGATTCATGAGAAGAAACCAATGGTTCCTATTATCTTCATCTTCTATGAAGAGCTTGGTAGACTTACTCCAGTTACTGACTGAGGAGAGAAAAATATATTTATGGCAAATTTATGAATCTTAAATTAAAAATCATCACATGGTTTAACATGGGAATCTCTACTAGCTGGCCAGGAGTAATTGGTTTTGGATGTTACTTACCTTTTTTAGTGAAGGTCCACGTTTCCACTTTCATGAAATTGCTCTAGACTTCTCTGTATGCAAATGAGAGCAAAATTTATTCATCTGCTTAGCCAAATTTCATCACTACATAGGAGTAACCTTGTGAAAAGTAGAAAAACAACACGGTACAACCATATCTTTATCATCGATCAGTAAAATATTGCATGACTTCTTCTGAAAATGTATTTGGTGACAGACAAACCATGTATTATTTTTAGAACATTTCATATAGTCTTAATTGCTTTAAATTACTGCCGAAGTTGTTTCTACAAAGTAATGGATGAAATAGGTACGTTGTACATTTCGCTCTCTGAAACCGCCTCCTGCCAGAAGGTTCTGCCCCACCCCTCATTTTGTTCCAGGGCAAATTTATATCAAGTATATTGTACTGGGTCTGGCCCATGACAGCTTTGCGGTCACAAGTTTTCTTTTTCTGTCCTTCACGCCCATGAGATACAATCACGCTCCAGCCCAGAGCCATGTGGCCACACTGATCCAGTGCTGAAACCAAGCTCACAAGACCTGCTGAAAAATAAGGTATATTAGCTGATTTTGCAGTATCACAGTGATGTGTCTTTTGGGGAAGAACCTATCTGTATTGGGCCACTGAGCATGAATACCTGAACATACACGCTTCTCTTTGTAGAAATATGGATGGATGAATAACTCAGGGAGGTCTGGAAACACCCAAAGGCTCTTAGAAGCCATGGTCAGAGCTCTTGAACTTTTACACGGACCTCACAGGAGTTCATACAGGTTTCTGAACTGAGCTTTCTTTCAGTAAAGTCAACAGCGAAATTCTCATTAACTTCCACAGCAACAGAACAAAATAGGTACATGCAAAATTTGTCTTTTTTTTTTTTTTTTTAATAATGCAGTTGAAGTGTTATCAGCTCACACAGTCTTTCATGAACCTCTTGTTCACTGAGCTCTAGTATTATCACCTCTGGTTGCCAGTATTATCAACTTCCATTTGAAAAAAAGTTACTGGCTCTTCGAGCTGTAAAGCAGAAAACCTGAATAATAACTGTCCAATCCTATAGACTTAAGATCTCCACATTTATTATTTTTTTAAATGACATCATTCTAAAGCTAAGCTCATAAATGCTGAGTGCCTGGTGTTGCTGACACTGAGAGGGGAAAATTCAGATGACAGAGAAAATCCAGCTATTTTTGTCCTGAATTTATAGCAAGCATGTGTCTCAGTTCTATGTCTCTTCCCTTCCAGAATGGAGCATAGCAGAGCAGGCTTGCAACTCCTGTAAAATGTCATTGTGTCTTTGACATATAGGTCAACATATAGATTTGAGAATCAGACAGAACTGAATGTTCCTTTTAAAAAGATCTTAACATAAAACTTACTATAGCGTATTAAGGTTGCAAACTGTGGTACAAACCTTTTCTTTGCACCAGCGTAATTGCCAGCGACTTTTTTTTTTTATGCAGAAGGCTCTTTTTTTCTGACTTTTGGACTTACATACAAATAACTATAAGCATATTTTAAAGCATATTTTAGTGCCTGGTGGTGCTCATAAATCAGGTAGTTATACTTGTAATAATTTCTGTGAGTGGGTGTTCATGTGCGTGAGAAGATGAGCAAAATTGGACGGTGAGATGAGCCATGATGAACATTAAAGGTCCGGAAGTAGATCGATAGCTGGTGTAAATTGTCAGGGCTTCATTGATTTCAATGGTCCTATGATAAATACTAATTCAGCTGGTGCTAAAAAAAAGCTGAGCATCTGGTCAATAACAGTGGAGAATGCAGAATGAGGTATCGGTGTTATCTCCACGCTGAGCACTTGCATTTACCTCTTAATTGACTCTGCATGGTGCAAAAAGGTAAAATTCCCAGTTTATTCACATTTTTTGAAATCTCTATTGGCTGGAGTAGTGCATGTGGGTATGCACAGGGAGAGAAAGATGTGTATATATACAAGAAGGCATTTTCTGTGAGAAACAAATACACGGCTTTTACTGCTGTGATGGTGCTTTTATCTTTAAACAAATGGAAAAAAAGACATTTCAGGATACTGTATGAAAATGTACAAATTTGTTGCACTTCTACGAGGCTTTTCATTGATCCCGACAGCAAAACCACACACAGAATAAGCTTTAATCCACAATTTACATACAATCCTTAAATTCCTTTTAGAAACTAAAGCTTATTACAGAAATGATAGTTTCCCATGTGTATGAATTACTGAGAATTATACTATCAACAAAAAGGAATGAAGCCAGGTTGCACATAAAAATCTACACTTCCTAGGTGATTCTCAACGTTTTTTTCTAAACATTTTCCACCAAAGTTCATTAGCTTGTTCTAACCATTTCGCATTTCACAAAGTTAAGTTTTTTCTGAATCTGTAAATAAGAAATCAATTATACGATAGCATTAACGGAACCTAAGAGAAAAGGGACTTTGCGCATGGCTGGTGGTTAACTCATTGATTGTGCTGCGTATTTCTCTTGGACGCCTTATCAAATGCTGCTAATTTCTAGTCTGCATAGAAACGTATTGATGTGCCAGAATTAAATTAAATTAGAATGTTTAGAGTAAAAGCTCGTTTGCCATGTTTCAAATTGTTCATATTTATTTGGAGGCCTCACAAGGACATCTTAACCTCATAGTGTTATTGTTTCAAATAGGAAAGAAATTTTTAATGTTGTTTGGAGAAAGTCCCTTAGCTTACAGACTGAAAAAAAACCAGAACTGCTGCAACAGATATTCTGACAAGAGCTTTGAATGAAAAATAACAAAACCTCTGCAGGGAATTTCCCATTAATCTAATTTATTTGGGAGCACATTTTCACAATAATAATTAAGTTATCTAATGTTCGCTTACATTAAAAAGCAATCATCTGTAACAGTTCATTACTAGAAAAAAGGGGGGAAAAAAGCCAATATTTTAAACTAACACCACAGGAAAAAACTAACAACTTACAAACATCAAAGAAATGCCATGATGTTTGACAGCTTCCTATGAATTCAGCTGTTTCATCTCTTAGTGAAGTTGGCAAAAGTAATTTTGTGCAGTGGTGTCTTTAAAGCTGTAACGTTTATTTGTTAGACCTCTACTCATCCATTTTTCAGGGTGTTTCAATAACCAAAATATCCAATAATTAAAGTCCTGTGACATAGGAATCCATGTTTAGTACAGACAGTGAAAACACCAACTACATTTTCCTATGGAACATTATATTCAGGTAGTTCATCCATGCCTTGCAAGTCTTCAGTGGGTGGAGAATACCACGTAAAACCAACTGAGATAACATTCAGCAAAATGCGTTTTTATCTGCTTTATTTCTCCTAGAAATGTCAGCACAGCACATTATATTGCCTGTAATTTTAATAGATAAACGAGACAATGATTCCGTTGTTGTTTTTTTTTCTCAAAATGGTAGAATACATTTTCTTAAAAAGGTCTGCAAACATATTTACAAAAGTGTGACAGCAATAAATGCAGGCTTTTTATATTTTTACTGAACTTCCAAAGACTGACTGATACCCTAATTTTATTGGAAATCTGGTCCAAGAATGATACAAGAAATTAAATATCACACTCAGTTTTACTTTCTTGTAGGCTACCATGGAAAACAAATCAAACAGATAAATATTTTAAAAAGAACAAACTTATATTCCATGAAGCATAATGAAGATATTCCAAAACCATTTCCTATATTTTAATTTTGTTTCATTTTAAAACATCTCTTGATCTTTCTTAATGTTGTGTTAAAATGTGGGACACCATCTTACTTTTGGAAAGGCAGCTGCTGTAATGTAATTATAAAGTAGCCACTAAAATATCATTCACAGTATCTGCATCACAGGAATGGACTTTTTTTTTTTTCAGACAGGAGTAATAAAATCTGTGTTGTTGCCTTCATCTTTCACATTTTAAATACTGTTGGCTGACAGAAATAAAGTGTAGTGTCATGCTTGGTTTACCTAAATCGTTTATTTTGTAACTAATAAAAGTAAACAATTACCAGATACTGTATATATAGAGATATATAGATATATGGCCACAAATAAACTATAGTAGAAAGTTATTTTGGTTTTGATAAAGTTAAGAAAAGCACATAAAATCATATTTCATGAATATCTTGTTTTATGGCCATCAATATTTTTGTATTTTTTTGTTTTGTTTCATCAACATAGCAAAATACAATCTTCCTATTAAACAATAATTATCAGATGGCAGACAATTCTTTTTATTGGTTTACATTGGCAGGTCACAGTCTAAAAGCACAACCACATCAGGCAGAAATTGCACACAGACCACCCTGGATTTTGAAGACTATTTTTACGCTTCTACCAGAAGAGGTTAATTTAAAACTGGGGACTGTAACACACGCTAATTAAATACATGGATTTCTTTTTTTTTTTTTTTAATAGCTAAATAAAATGACTGAAATTGCAGTACTTTATTTTGCTTTCAGCTTCAGTATTAACATTTGTGCTTGACATTAGCAAACACGCTTTGAACTTCCTAGCAATCGTTTATGAAAGTTCAATCTCCCAAATAAAACCCAGGTGATTTTTTTCTCCCGTCACACAATACTGCAGATTTATTTCAATTAGGCCTGTTCCTTGGCTTTTTTTTGCTGTTGGTATTTGCATTTTTAAGTTATTCCTGAAAACAAGGGGAGATTTGCGTGTAATACTGTGACATCATACAGTCACAACGTCAGTATTTCTGTAAGAAATGGTTGTAGGTGGGACTGGCCCATAAATATGCAGTTGTATTAGCTGTAGAAGGCATGTTCGTGTCTTCAAAAACCAGACTGGTCTTAAGATATTACTCTTTATTTGAGACAGTTACCATTACTTCATTAAAAAATGACAAAACAGCAATAAACATTTTAGCTCTTTAATGAGCAAAGATCAGGTCTCTTAGCATTGGAATAATATTCGTTATCCAGATTATCTTTATTTCACTCAGTGACCAGTAATATGGCCAAAAAGTACAAAGTAATTTTCCATCAAGTAGTATACAATTTTTGTGTGTAATAAGCTTTCATTCTTGAAAAAGAGTAACTGAAAAGAAATGTTTCTGTTACTGCAGTTAGTTTGTCAGAGAAAGTTCTTCGCATTATCTTACAAACTATCAAAATTGCTAGTAATTTGAAAAAATGTAAAAAAAAATCACATAACTTTAGTCTAATAGAAATATAGTACAGGTAAGAGAGAAAGTATTTATCAGGGATGTGCTCTTAAGTCCATCTCAATTATTTCTTTTATATAAATGTACATCTGATTACATATACAAACATTTTGAAAGGACCGTGGTATATAATTACCGGAAAGCAATAGGGGAATGAAAAATTTCTTGTGATTTTAGAACATTCATTTCAAATGACACAAAAGTATTCAGATTTTAAAATTTCCAGTTGTTGGCTCTCTCCCCGTTCTTACATACCCTCTTTTTCTACGCTTTTGCCATCTGGTCTAGAGAATTCATTTGAATAGCAAAGCTAATGTATAGCAAAAAGGGAATTAACTTTATACTAAGTATTATAAGTAAACTTTGTAACATGCAACATGAGTTTAAACAATAAACTGAAAGGTGTAATCAGAGCAGTAATACTGGGGTGTTTTTATATTGCAAAATATCATTGCAATTAAATTTTTGGACACACTTTACCTTACCAATTTGAACTAAATATATCGTAACTAAATCACAGCAAATTATAAATCCTTCATCAAAGGAGATTCCAGTAAAGTTATAGTTATGTTAAAGTTAGAAATTACTTAGGTGGAAAGGAAAAAGAACATTAATAATACAGACTTTTTTCTCTGGGATTCGTATCAGCGAGGGTTCACCACTCTATACCTAGAATGCCACAAATACCTTTAAGAACTGTTGCAGTTCCTTCTATTTCTGAAGCTACCATGAAATATTTTACTGTAATTACTTTTGCCCCTTTAAAAAACTTCTTTAGGTTGTGCCAATTGATGGAGAAAGCTTCTATTAAAAACTCCAATGGGATGAGAAGAATTTTAATTACGGCTTAATCAGCAGCACAGCCACCAAGCATATAAATTATCATGCACATCGTGCTAAAAATATCCAGTTTCCTTTATTCCCACAACTTTTATACTGACAGCACTTATGTGATAATGTTGTACCTGCCAGGCTGTAAAACTCCTTTGACTGGCAGATTTCAGCATGAGCCCCTTCCTAAGGCCTTAACAGCATTGGTGCTTTGTGTACTTATTCAAATATGTAAATATGGTCTACACGAGAAAACAGGTCCAAATAAAAACTGGTGAAAATTATCTGACATTCCATTAGTGTGTCCCTTGTGCATATTTATAGGTTTTTAAAATTTTCAGTCATAGTTCTTTCCTGTTTGTGTTGCACATGCCTAATTCCATTATGTAACTTAAATCTTCAAAAAATTAATACTTGAATGTGAATGAAAAAGTATCATTCAGGACAACTGCTTCAAGCAATTGCAAACAGTTGGGTTTTTTTGTTTTTTTTTCCTTTCGTTTGTTTTGTTTGTTTGTTTCTTAAGTTCATTTGATATATGTACAATTCATTTTTTTCAAAACCCCAAAAGTTCTTGATATGTATATTCACATAATATTCCTCCATATTTAAATAGTAAGAGTCTTGTAGGTTGAAAGCCAAGTAATCTTCAGTAATATCACCTACTGTAATCCATCAAAAAATAAAGTTTGTTTCATCTTGTCTGGCTATACCCTGGTTGTTGAGTGTGAATGGGGGTGGGGATGAGGATGGGGCAGAGTATTGTTCTGTCCTCCGGTAAATGTATTGAATGTGTGTAGGGGTTGAATCCCTGGTATAGTGTTGGGGATCATTGTGATGGTGTTGGGTGTCATTAAGGGAATATCATCAGGAGACCTTCTCATAGCTAGCGTGTAGTCTGGGGGACAGGCGGTCCTAAGAACCACCTCATGTGGATGGATGGACTCACATTCATGATCCAAGTCAGTGTGCTTCATTTGGAGGGACATTATCTCCTCTTCTTGTGCATGGGTAAGATCATTGGTAGTAGTGCGTTGTGGGCTACATCTCCTATGAACATCATGTCTCCGCTTGTCTTTTTTGTAGTACAATGCTGCAAAGGCCAAAATGTTCAGGAACAGCAAGGATGCACCAACTGCAATAGTGACACTCAATTCTGTTGAATAGTCCCTTTGATCCACGGAAAACGGGCTTGGCTGTTGTTTGGGATCATCTTGTTTGGCTGTAGGAAAGGCTGAAGTAACAGAAACAGAATTTTTCCTTGTTGGTCTGAAAGTATTATCAGTTGATGGCACTTTAGTTGTGGTAGAGGTATACTGTGAAATGTCGTTAAGATTGTGCAGATGAGGTACCAGTTCCAACCAAAGGTTCACTTTATTGGCCCTATAATGTTCTTTAACTCGTGGTTTCAATCCAATGTGAAGATACAGTTGGTCTTTCTGAGAATATCTGGTCCATGCTACTTCTTCAAAACGATTTGGTTTTGTATGGATGAATTTTGTATCTTGCGGCACTGGTTGATTTGGGTCACTAAAAAAAAATAATCTCCAATGTTACAAAGTATTTCAAAAGGAATTATAAAATTAACATAATTAAGATTTTATATTTAATGTTTAAGTCTGCCTTTGGACAGAGAAGAATGCAATTTCCTAAAATTAGAGGCCTTAATAATCTTGATTAGAAACAGCATTATGCAAACGAACCCTTCTTTTACATAGACTTCAGCAACTTCCCTAGTTCCTTGAAATGCTAGTATCTCTCACACTGAAATTTCTTCCTGCTGAGGACAGATAGCCAGCAATGTGGTAATGGGGACAAATGTCTATGAGATACCAGCGTGAGAGGACATTAAGTTTGCTTTTCTTTTTTAGTGACGTAGAGCTCATAAAACTCAGCATTTCAGTTCATATGCAGTATCTGTGGCCTTCCAGAGGTGAAAGACCATGGCACGGCGTAACTCAGTATAACACAGTGACTTAGAGCCCAATGGCCGAAGGTAGAAAAGTGTTTTGAACTACCAGTGAAAGAAGAATTAATGAAAATGACAAAACTTTTCAAGTTTAAAGTCACATACTTTATGGTCAGAAGTGTCAATTTAAAAAAACCCACCACATTATTAAAATAAACCGTATTACATTTGATGCAATATTTATGCAATTTTCTGCCTCATGGGATGAAAATATTACCAGTGCTGGGGTAAAGTCAGTTACTAATGTAACCATTTTTAACTATACACATATGTTAAATGTTCGGTTTTGCACTTTCCTGGGGATCCCTCAATTATTTTTGTGTACAAAGTATTTTTTTAATTTCTTCACGCAGAACGTTCGCAAATATATTTTTTCCCTGTTTTTGCTAGAATGTGTGAGTGAGCTGAGGGACATTACAATAAAAGTAAATATCCAACCCAATTCTTCATCTCTTCATCCTACAAGTGCAGAGCCATTCTCAAGGGTGATAAGCAAGGGAAAGCACTGCATCATTATGTCCTGAGTTTGTATACAAGACTATTCATTATCTGGTACTTACCCAGTTTTCGCAAAGTTTGTCCAGTAAGTCATCACCACCGCACTTAGCATGACATCATTTTTGGAGAAATTACAAGGAAATAATTCAGTAGGACCAATCATGGGGATTCCTAGTACATAAGGAACCTCATCTCCATGGGCTGCATCTGCCCATGCAGGTACCTGATCTGTCTGGCAATGATGGTAGAAGGCATAGAAATATGTAGGCGATCCAAAATTTGAGTGAAGATCTGCTGTAGCCACAGCTGGTGCAACCCACTGGTGATCAGTAAACAAAGCCAGCAGTGTTTTCCTTCTGGTCTCAGGGTTGTGTCGATCAGCCCAGTCCGTGTACATAAATTTGATAGTTTCCCGCAATATATCTTTGCCTTCAGGGTATCCATATAAGTTATCGACAAAATTAGAAACTGCGAAGTCAAAATCACTAGCTGATATGCCATCTTCGCTATCCACAATATTTTCAACGAATTTTAACCCTTCCCCTTGGTTAACTCCCAACATGATGTCATAATTGAGGAATTCTCCTTGTTCCATCAGTATCTGAGGATCATCTGGTATCACATCACCATCAATTACTGGTCCAAAGGCTATATGGTATCTTGCTGGTTGAATGTCCTGGTCGACAAGTTCTCTATAAGGCTTCTTCTGTAGACATTCTACCAATTCTACAGTGTCTGACATGTTGCAACCAACTTTTGTAGCCAACATCCTGGCGTATTTTGCAGGCTGAAAACTAACTGCCCAGCTGGAGAGAGCTGTTCCGCTTTGAGCTATTGCTCTTTGAAAAAGTCCTGTGGGGAGAAATATTTAAAAACTACTGAAGTGACCTTGAAACAGCTACATACTTGAAAGATTCAAAGGAGTTCTTTGAAACAACAGAAAATTTTAACAGCAGAGATACCTGAATCTTAATAGTACTTAATACACAAGATGGTGAGATCTGACTGTCATTGTACCTACAGGTAATGTATACAATATAAATGCAATATGCGCAGAAATTGAAGCAAATGATTCTACCTCAATGTAGTCCAGCTGAGGAACAGATTTTCGAAAGAAACTCAGGAAGAAAAAGAAGTGCCATTACCTTATGTAGGGTAACACTATTAGCTTGAGAGAAATTCCTGAAGTTAAAGCAATTCATAGGTTGGAAGAAAAGCCAACAAGTCTCTGAAATGGACTGACTTTCTGGACAGTGTTCAAGCCTTCAGCAGCATGCGTGCATACAACTGTGTTAAATAAACCTATTATACTGCTTTTTTATGTTTTGTTTGGGATTAAACTTGGTTTGAGAGGTGCAGTGCTTTCAACTGTATATCATAGCAAAAGTTTATGTTCTGGAGTAATAGATGAGAAGGTATTAGACAGCTATCAAATTTATAAGAGTCTAAGAGTCAAGATCCTTCCTTGTAAGGAGTTTTTTTGATGAAGGTTTAGAGTGATCACACTTACATTAAAAGGGAAATGATATATTTTACACTATTTAGCTTTGTAATCCAGAGATTTAAACATATGTTCAGGTATTCATTTAGGGGAGAGAGAGTATGATCTGACGCTGCATATAAACTTGTAGCAAATCCCAAAGACTTCAGTGCAATTAATTTGAATTTATGCTGATTTAACTAGCACTCTGGACCAGGAATTCTACTCATAGAAATAACAAAATATGTTTAAACAGACATTTTCCTCTCCCTTCTGTAAGCATCTTTAAGCATATCATGGGTGAAAGCCTCGCCCCCTTGTAGTCAATGAATCGATCCAATTTTTTTTGCTATTGATTTTAATGCAATTAAAACTCCACCCTTGTTCCAATACTTCTTGTGCTCCCTTTGCACTGGGGCTTCGCCTTTTCCTGCTCCCTTTGGGGAGGGTAGTTGGGGTTCTGAAAGAGATTTTGAGTCTGAACCTTGTGCAAAATAATGCTCATCTCTAATGTTGGAAACTTAGGCTATATTTAGATAGCTGTGAGCTTTCTGTTCTTTTGCATTTTCATGGAAGTGCATCCAGTTCATTTCAGTAGCACATCTTCTGCACTAATTACTGGAAAATACTTCATGCTATGGAGCCTACCTCCTATAGCTCACTGTGGGTAATACAAAATGGTCTATAGCATTCGTAAGTCATGCTGATTTAAGATCGGTGGGTCAAAATTTGATTTTACTTATGCGGCTAGGCACCTGGAGTGATTCCACTGACTTTGGTAGAGTTGCTGAGGGACTGGAAGTGACATCTGGCCTCACTCGCTTAATTTTGCTAAGAATGTATCTTTGGTCCAGTGCTTGAGGAATAGCTGGATACTCCCACTAAAGGAACTGGAGTGAAGGTGCTCAGCTTACCTCAGAATTTTATTCCAATAATGGAAAAGATGGCTTTTATTCTGATAAGCAACATACTTCTATTGATAAAAAACTCTTAAGTCCAGTCAGAGACATGCCTTTACAGCCCCTAGTGCAGTACCAGACCCTGTGCACTCAGAAGTTAGTTGGAATCGGTTGCTGGCAGGAAACGTTTTACAAGCTTCTGAGGAATTTAAAAATCATTCTAGACTGTATTAGGTCCAAATCCAAAAGTCTTAAAATCAGATAGGTGTAGGGACTGAAATATGTAAACTCAAGCCTCTCCTTAAATTTATAAGTCATATCCAAGATGCTATTTCCTTGTAAGATATGAGTAAAAAATATGAAAGAACTTGAGCTATAAAGCAGGTAAAAATATATTTGCATGTTTACATGGTCAGATATTGAGCTAGTATAAATCAGCTCAAAGTCAGTGGAATTACCGCAGAGGATCCAGGCATTGTAATAAATGTAACTAAATGACAAAACGGAATTTTCACAAAGATGTATTTCATGATACTTCATAATGTTTCTTTTTTGCATATTGTGTAAATCTATTTTTATTGCTTTATTAAACATCTCTGAATAAGGACAGAAAGTGTAAGCTATGTATTAAGAAAATGCTGATACAAACACTATGGCTTGCTAAGTGATTAAATGTTGGATTAAGTACAAGTGGTCAAGTCCTCTGGCCATAAAGTTATCTTAGGAAATGAAACGAAACATCCCTCCTTCTGCTGAAGAATGCTTACGGAAATATTCCTCCTCTGAAACCATTTGGTGAAAAATGAACAACAGCATGAAAAATTATTTCCATTCTGTCACATAACTCCTGGCAGAAATTGGTACCACACAGGATGGAGAACTACATTTTTATCTGATAATGTGTATGATTATTATAGCTTATGGGCTTCAGACTGATGGAAAGAAGATTTAAATGTTCAATGGACCATATAACTTTGTGACTCCTATTCAAAGTCTCACCAAAGTAAATAATAATAATTTGCATATATTCATCTACATTTTCAGAGCACTTTCTGAAGATGGGTGCTGTTCTGCCCACTTGCAGATGGGCAGCTATGAACGGCACCATCTTGAAACAGGCTGAATGCTTCCTCTCAACTATCAAGGGATCCTTTCAAAGGGAAATGAAGGAAGCAAAGAGAGCATCCGAATTTACAGCTTATGAAAGAGACTGGTTAATAACACAAAACAAAAGGGGTTTTGAAAATGTTAAGGTATTTTAAAATGTCTGAAAATTTGACGTAACTTTTCTTACTTGAAGCTGACCAATTTTTATTTTAACACTTTTTTTTTTTAATGGCAGGTCTAACCATTCCCAAATGAAACGTAACTTACATGGGGGTGTGACACATTGTTCTGTTTAATCCAAATTTCAATAAAGCATGTTTTTGCTTTCTTATAAAAGAAAACAAATTCTCAAACGTTTACTCTTACAATTGGATTTTAAGTATACATCCGTAAGCCCTCTCCAGTCCTCTCCTGATTCCTTTGATCTTCTATGTTGGCAAATTACTGCATCAATTTCCCCAAACAAATTCTGCTCCTGGAAGAATTCTGGCCATGCGTTGGAACGCGACAGGGTAAAATTTGCTGATAAGAGGCAACACATGTCTGTCCAGATACTGTAAATGTGGCATTTTGCATTAATGTCATGTTACATCAAGATCAAGATTAAGATCAAGTAAGAGTTAGGGGAGGATAAACCAGGTCTCCTCATTCAACCTTCATCCTCTATGACAGAAGTTACTTTTGTGAGTTCTGATGAAAAAGAGGGTGCAGAGTGACCCTCAGATTACAGTGTAATGAGATAATGCTTACACTTTTTTCTTATAGGCCAGTTTATAAATACGTCCTATATAACTGCAGGTAGTTATGGAAAAAAAGATTACATTAAAAATGAAATTGTGGGAATAGACTAGAAGTTAAACCACGGTCTATTTTCCACAAGACTTTTCTTGTAAAAGCTGTGTTTTTCTCTCATTTAAAACACTGTAAAGGCCTAATCTAAAGGATCTGTCACTTCTATTGACCTCAGTGGGCTCTGCATCATGACTTTGGGTAAATGCGGCTCTTTTAATGTCAGTGGAATTATTTTTTTATGACTGGCCAATTAGTCCCCCATGGAGATACAGCAATATAAATTAGTGGAGGATTGTATGCACAGGGCACAGTGTGATGTCCCTGGTAAAACTAAACAATACAGATTAAAATGTGTGAAAACAGTGAGACAAAAGTAATGTGATCAATAAGCAATAGCCATGCAAATGAGAGAAACTGTGTGGAACTGTGGTGCAAAAATCATAGGGAAAAACCTTGTGTGCCTCAAACAGCATGTTTTTAATTTCCAGCTGTCTGCCTCAACTAGAGAGAAAAGGTGTTAGTTATGGAATAGGAAAAAACATAGAAGAAAATCCATTTGCAACTTGGATGCTTTGACAATTTTGGATCATGCATGCAGAACATTCAACTATTCTTTCATTAGATGACAGCAAGTAAAGTTCATGCACTTTCAGACAAAAGATTTCTGAACTAGATACTTGTTTCCTTCACACGAAATAATAGTTTTAAGCATTTCAGCTGTTAGCCTGAAAAGAGAAACTGTGTCATTTTAGTTTTCTTTAAATTCTGCTCCTCATGAGAAACTAAACATGCCTTTCATGACAGTCTGAATATAGACGACCTCATCTACTGTGAGCATGACTGACTGGTTTTCCGAAAAGGACACCCTTAGGTAGGAAAGAAAAGAGACAAAAATGATGCACCGAGAAAATGCTGTTCAGAAGTCTGCTATAAAGTGTTTCTACAAAGCTCCATAGGAAAAAGAAGAAAGTGACCCAAAATTTAAACATGCACAGAAGAGCTGAGGGAGAAGGTGGCTTGTACAGCCTTTAAAAAGTTTGCTTAGTATTGAGCTGAGCTCAACAGTTCATAGGAACAAAGAGAATATACAGAGCATCACATAGTACTAATGGCGGTGGCATGCAGACACCAAAATTGTCAAAATTTGCAACCTGCATAATACCTTTGGTTGAATTGCTCCAACGGTTACCTTCAGAATAATGGGATAAAGTCAACAGATTGACGCATGAACCGCCTGCACCAGATCCAAAAACAGTTATTCTTAATGGGTCACCACCAAAGAACCCAATATTTTCACTAGTCCATCGCAAAGCTTGAATTAGATCAAGGAGGCCATAGTTTCCTTTTGCTGCTTGGTCCCCAGTGCTCAAAAATCCTGTGAATATAAATGAAAGAAGAAAGGGTTAGTGAGTGCTTTTCTGAGTAATCTTGTTGCAGTCTTCTAAGAAAGATTTCAAAAGTATATGCCGTCAAATATTATGCAACTGCATAATTTTCCATATGCACTGGACAACAATTTCCAATTTTGCGCTCTTCCTGAAACAAATTGTTTGGTTTTCACTCTTTTGGCCATGATATATTAATGTAGGGAAGATGAATGTACATCCCAGGCAAAATACTTAAGTCTTAACGGGTCACAACGTATTTCTGCCAAAGACTTCATGTTGATTGTACTAAGTTTAAGAGTAAAGGTTTAGCAAACAGATACGCTGCAGTCATTTTGTAAGTGATTTGGTCAACTGTGTATTGCACTTCTGTACTTAGATGCAGCCACGAGCTTTGCGTATGCCTGAGAGGCAACAGTCACACTTCTCTGTAGACTGCATTTGGTTATGTCCCAGCAACACACTCTCTTTTCCTTTCCTCTCCCCCCTGAAAAATGCAGCTTATGTCACAGGACAAGCCGGTTTGAACAATGTGAGCAACTCTCCACTCCCTGAGCTCCATCCCACAGTCATTAACCTGAGTTAATTGAATCTACATTAAATGGATAAAGACAATTTAAGCTGTTTCCATGACCCCTTAACATTAAAAAGGTAAGAGCTCAGGGGTAATCTGGAGAGCACAAGAATTGCTCCTTTTACTCACACTGGAAGAAAAAGAGCAGAATGTGTCAGGTGCAGGAATGACTATTTTACACTTCACTCCCAGCAGTACCCTCGTATTTAGTATTGCAGTTACTCTTGTCATTAGAGCCTACTGACTCTAAAAGGTGGACAATAAAAACTTTGAAGAAAGTCTCTGTTGATAAAAGACATTGCTTTGCTTTTGGATCCCATTTGTTGACACTTCCAATTTTCTCAGCTTAATAAACAAATGTTTAAATAATACCAGCATTATGAAGTAGCCCAGCATCGCCATTTGCATATCAAACTGATTTAATGCTCACTAAATCGACAGTGTAACTGTTTTTCAGTACATGCTTTGTAGAGAAATGCAACCATTGCAACAATTATTTCCACATTAATTAGATATTAGTGGGTCTTCTAGTCTCGTCAAAATTCTACTGATTTAACTCTCTTGAGCGCAGACAGCCTACTCAAAAGAAGTTTACAGTAGTTTTTCAGACAAATGGTTCTCAAAGGAGTCCTACTGTTTCATTATGACAATAAAAGCAGCTTTTGAGACATTTCTGAGAAGAAAGACGTGTGCGTATACATTTATATAGTAAGGATTTAACAAAGATACAGATAGGTGCATGTATGTACCTATATCGATGTATATAATGAACACGTCATCTGTTACTTTATTATTGTTCTGATTTGACTTCAAATGGCAAGCTTACATTTGGTATTGTCGTATGTGTAGACATTTATACTAACAGACCTTCTTTGCTGTAAACTGCACTGAAAGCTAATTGGCTTCGCTGCCTCCGTAGTTGAGCTATGCTCCGTTTAGGGCAAGCAGCTTTGTTTGTGTAGGTCAATTCTGATTTTTGTTACCATGGAGAGGGAAGAGGAAGGTGGCATAAGGTGCCAGGCCAGCAATTCTCCCACTTCCAGACCTAATGTACCAAGCCTAATGGGCATACTTCATTCACTGTAGCCATAGTAAATTGTTGCTCTGATACTAGACTTTAAAATAACCACTATTCTACAACTAAAACCTGCGACATTTGCTACTTAACTGCATAAAAAAGCAAAGCAGCATCACTACCATAGAAGAAAAAAGCACCTTGATATTCAGGGAAAGCCCAGAAAGGAAGTCATAAATATAATTAATTCGTTCTCATTTTACTATTACAGTTCAGTACTGAGTTGAGATGAATATGATGTTATTTTACTCTGCTTCACTCTCTTTCGTTTTCTCCTGTGTAGCCAGAGGGGTGGTGTTCATGCCTATGTGAAAGGATGGCCGCACTGTAATCCTTCCTGCACAGAAGCATTCATTCCTGTCTTCACGCTCCGGTAAAATGTTGTCCCCCATAAATAGTTTTTAAGGACAGAGAGAGATGATGTCTTTGAATCTATGACAGCAAATCTAATGAAAGCTTCCTAACCAGTCTCACTGCCTTTGTCAGCCTGCTTGGAGCTGAGGGATGGTAGCAGTGACTGTAACAAAATTAAAATGTAGGAATTTATGGGAACTACAGGATCCTGTGGCTGCACATGCTGGGAAAGTCTTGCCCTTTCTTTGCATAAGTATATGACTGTGGAAAATCAGTGACAAATCAGTTCATCATATTAAGCACATAAGTGACTGCACAGATTTAAGGGATTAGTGGAACGATTGACAGTGGCGGTCCTCGCAACACAGGCAGCAATGAGAACAGAGCAGTTACGGCAGTTACCAAAACTGTGCCCTAAACAAGTCCCTCTTTGCTTTTTTCCCTTTCCCTGGCTTGCAGATTCTCTGAGCAAGGACAGGATCTGCTCTCAGCAGAGCTGCAGCATTGGTTCAAAAAGATCCTGTAGATTTCTCAAAGCGATTTCAAGGCATTTATTAGGAAAATAGATGGTAGCGTTATAGCTGAGATACAGCGATTGCCCTGAAGGAAAACAAATGCTAACACTCAAAGTTTCTGAAAAGGTTGTTTTCTACACTCTGTATAGTATGCAGCAAAGTGGGAAGGAAGTAAGTCTTTGCCTGGAAAAACAACAGAATAAAATTTTAGGTAAAGTGTTAGGACAATCTCCTGCTGTTAAATGAGTTCACATCAAGCCCCAAAGCTTGATGGGGAAATGGGAAACCCCTGGGAAACTACAAATATTCTTCTTTTAAAGAATTCTTCTGAAAAGGAGCTTTAAAAGAGAGCAAAAGAGGAAACGTCTCCTGTTGCTAAAAGTAGACACCAGGCACCTTGCAGTCAGTTCAGGAAATGTGCCAGAAGGGGGAGCTTTCAGTTTATTTAAAAAAAAAAAAAAAGGAAAAGGGCGGGGGGGGGGCGCAAAAGGAAGTATTGGTA
>JAVKLA010000084.1:35891886-35908105 GCA_034782735.1 Sagittarius serpentarius
CCCCCCCCCCCCCCCCCCCCCCCCCCCCCCCCCAAAAAGGAAGGATTGGTAATATTCTCCTCATTCATCTATATTAGACGAATTATGACTTGTGTCCAGAGCAACAGCTCCGATGCAAAATAAATATCTCATGCCTCCTCAGCAAGAACCACATTGGCTGACTTCCATATCTACACAAGATGGATGATTATTGATGTTGACTTTCATGACATGAAACATTTCTATCTCATTTTTCAGAACCATAAGAAGCCTGTTAATATCGCCACCTGTTCATGCCTTTTTTCTTGTATGCAGTAGTATCAGCATGGCTTAGAAGCATTCAGAACGTCATGAAATCAGAGATAGGGCTGATAAAACAGATGAAGTTTTTCTTTCCAGTTTGTGGGTTGTTTTTTTTCTAGCAAGGAGTGCGTCAATACAGATAAACTCATCCAACTAAACACCCGTAGAGAAATGCTTTAACACACAGCATCATACCCAGTCTGTAGGTCTGTGGGTGGAAGTACTTATTCCTATTTATCACTTAGATAAAACAGAGATTGCAACAATATGTTTTGTCCTTATCCCACGAGGAACTTTCAGTATGTAATTAATATAGATACTATACATTTCTATGCATTTCTATGACACAATCATTACACTATCTAGATATTAAGCTAGAAATTTTGACTCACAGAGGGGAACCTGCTCTTGCTGAAAAGGGCTTGTGTGTCTGAAAGCTTGTCTAGTTTTAAACTGTATCAGCTAGTCTATTAAAATATATTACCCCTTTCTGCAAATGCTGTCTTATTATTATCCTTGGATTGTCACCTCCCTAAGAACGCTGCTATCATATGCTACCACCTTTTGCACTTGTAAAAAAAGTGAAGTAAATTATTCCTTATTGTAGTTATTCCAGGAAGACATTTGCAAAAAAACTTATTTTTGTATTATTCTCTAAAAAGGTCAGATGGAGTTAATTTTGTTCCATAATTAAGTCCTACTACTGGAAATATTCCAATCATCAGCTGAACAATTGCTATTTTATATTCTGAATGGAGAGGTTATCTCTTCTTTTATCTCCTCCAAAGGAGCAGACTCTAATAGAATTATGGAAGTGAGGATGTGGTCTTTTGTGAGTTTAAGAAAGAGATTTATTAAGCTCATTTGGACCATTTCTCTGTTACATGTCCGTTAGACAAATAGGCAGAGTGTGCCACAACCAGGCCCCGTATTTTGTGTTAAGATAAATTTTAATACTTTATAGGCTTATCTGCCTGGGTAATGATTTCTGCTTGCCATGCAGATAAATCATTTTCTTATATGATTCCAGCATTTTTGAAGAATAAATAATAGAGTTGGGAAACTTAAAATATTTTGTTGAAAACCTTAGTAGATTGAATTACTTTAAGCTCTGGCCTAATTTGAACATTCAAATTAACGCAGAGGGGAAGGCCAAGACAGATTTTTTCCTAATGTAAGGGACTGCTACAACCCAATGATGTAGTAAAAGACTAGGCGCAGGCTGTTGGGTACGGAAGTGCCATTTCACATCACAGAGAACCAAACCTTCCCTCTGTTGAGTTCTGTCCATGTAAGTAAGCGTTTCATAACCCAGCAACCTTCGTGGCTGGATAAAAGCAAGGGCAGAATGTCTTGTTGGACAAAAAAATAGTATCTGCCTGCAAGAAAATACACAGCAACAAACGCTACTCTAAAACGGAAGAGCTTATAAAAATGGGTCTGCCGTGCTTAAAGGGTTTTTTCAAAGAGCTGTGTTACTGAAAGCAGTTAACACTTAAGACTTTAACATTACCCACCTGTTTACGCATGTGTTATAATAATTTAGCTAAGTTTCCAGTTACAATTCCCTATGCAGTCAAATGTCATCTTTTATTTTGTTAAAAGCAATGTTAAATTGTACAAGTATAAATGCATCAATGCAGAATGGAAGAATACAGGACATATTTTGAGGGAAGAATTTATATTCCCTTTGGATTGCAAGTTCCTTGCTTAGGACTTTAGTTTGACACCCTCTATTAATGAATGGTAATTGCCATGTACAGAAAATTTCAGTTGCCCTTTAAACTATACCTACTCAGTTAGAAATGTGAGCAAGATAAGCAAATTTTAAGCAATATGGTTAAACTTATAGAGCACGTTTGTTTTCATCTTGGACATCTCTCTTGAATTCGCATCAGTAACTAATCTGAATGAATTACGTGGGCAGCAGCGCTGTGAACATTAATGTATATGTGATATTCATGAAGCAGATATTCATGCTCCTCGCTTTGCTGATCAGCACATCCTAATATTAATAGCATACTTTAGTAATGGATAAGGGGTAAGGTGACTAAAAGGACTAGGAACTCCCACAAGGAAGATGTAGGAGAATATAGACTATTCAGTGCAAGAAAAATATTCCTTTGTAGACATCTGCACTATACCTCTGCTCAAGAATCAGATAAGCAAGTCTTCTGAAAATGCTGCTCAATCAGGAGTTTTGTGGCAAATTCATTTAATATACAAAAAATTCCAGCATTAGCAAAGTACTCATCTGTTTCTGTAGCTTTCTGCCATATATATTTTAGTAATAAGATTAATGATTTCAGAAGTGCAAGATTTTAGCTTAACTCCATGAGATGTGCAAAGTATCATGCTACATCATTATGCACTCGTTCCTGCCTATTTTAAGATATGTGAGACACTGCATTTATATACAGAATTTATTTTAGTTTTATGTATAGATGATAAATTAATACGTCAGACTCTTTGCAGGTGGACAGACTGTACTTTTAAACAATTAGAAGACAAACATTCTGTTGCAAAATATTTGTTAACATGTACATTGGCAGGTTGGACGGGGCTCTGAGCAACCTGATCTAGGTGAAAATGTTCCTATGCACGGCAGGGGGTTTGGACTAGATGACCTTTAAAGGTCCCTTCCAACCCAAACCATTCTATGATTCTATACATTATATGCATATATTTGCAAACTATTCACTTTTCACGTAGCAAGGTTATGTGACCAGTCACATAAATTGTTCGAAAACTTACTTACATTTTCTGATGTCATACCATAAACTTTATAAATTAAGGACGAGTATCTTCCATACAAATAGCCTGCACTGATTTTTTCAGCCCACGACTCTGTTTTGGGATGTTAGGCTTGCATTTCTGCAGTGATCAAGTTGTGCCTACCAAAGAGCTGAATGTGCCATATAACACTGATCGAAGTGATCGGGGGGACCAGGAACGTTCTGATATGAGGCCAGCTTAATTGCAAATGTTCTGGAGCTGTGGAATTTTCTTTTTTTTTTTTTTTTTTTAAACAAAGACTCTCTCACAGAATGAAAATCCATCCATTATGGCTGGACTATATGGCTGACTTAAAAAGAACACTTCAGAAGCTGAAAAGTTTTTTGCGCGTAGTTGTTCCCACTATTCACATAACCTCAGTCACCCGGTAAAAAAACCTAGGAAACAGCTCAACTATTTTAACTGTTTTAATTAAGCTGTGTTACTGTAAGAACAGTACTTCAAGGTTAAGTGTATGAACAATAAACCGTACTGCGAGTAATGTGAAACAGCTGCAGTAATTCATTAACTTACCAAACTCTAAAGTGGTGCTTCTGTGAGGCAGAATTGCTTAAATATACCAACAGTACCAAATTCACTGGCCAGTGCTATTGCCCCAGCAGTTAGCCTTTGGAAATGCCCATTCATTTCACCAGAGTAAACAATTTACGGAATTGAATCAGTAAATATAAGAACTTGTAACTATATCCTTTGGCATTTTGAAAGTATACACGGAGAAAAGTGTGTGATGATGTATAAACTCTGGTGTGCTTTTTCAGCATTCCTATTTTACTGTTAGAATTTTTAACACCCCTCCCAGAGTACCAAATCCTTCAAATTAGTATCAGTGAAGTGTCCGGAGCCTACAAAAAGGCTGGCCTTTCCTTGTGGCTCTTTGAAACAACCCAAGTTTTCCCTTCCTCGCATTCTGCTTAATTTCTTCTCCTGTGAGAAGCTAAACGACCTGAACGGTGCAAGTTACAGAAGTCCCTTACAGCTGTTGCAGTCTGGCATCTGCCACTTGCCAGCACTGGTGCAGTACAGCAAACTCCCCATATAGAGGCAGATCGCGAAAGAGTGAAGTGTCTCACACCAGAGCACTTTATTCCATTGTCAAAGATGTACTGGCACGACTTCACTGGGTGCAATGCAGCCCAAAGCAGGCTAACTCTCAGTCTTTTTCCAAAACGCGGGTTCTCTTTCACAGGCTATACCAAAGTCCTTTAAATGTCAAAAAAAGTCTGGATGAAGCCAGATTTTTTCCTATCCTGGAAAATTATCCTCAACCTTTACAGAAGGAAGGAAAATGCTTAGATTTCCTGTGATATTCTTGGCAAGTATGTTGTAGAAGTTGGAACAGTCTGAGATTATAATTTCTAGTGAGAAGAGGGTGACTCTTTGCCTTTAAAGCTTCAGGAAAGGCATGATAAAACTCTAAGTGCTTTCAAAAGCTTTAGCTGCCTTTTCTTCATGTGGTCAGTGGTTATAAGGAAAAAATTTTTTACGATGAGGGTAGTGAAACACTGGCCCAGGTTGCCCAGAGAGGTGGTAGAAGCCCCATCCCTGGGAACATTCAAGGCCAGGCTGGACGAGGCTCTGAGCAACCTGATCGAGTTGAAGGGGTCCCTGCTCACTGCGGGGGGGTTGGACTTGATGACCTTCGATGGTCCTTTCCAGCCCAAGCCATTCTATGATTCTATGATTCTATGATTATTTTTCATTCTGCCTTGTCTGTCACGTCGGGACAGTTGTGGGCAGTCTCTCAAATTCTGGGTATTGTCCCAGAACGTGTGAGACATTCATGTACCGGTCCCTGTGATAAACTCATGTTTGCACATAGGGTCGTGGTACAGGGCAGGCCCGCACGATGAAGCAGGTCAATGTTTGTTTGTAAAGTACCGAGCTGGCCGGTTTCTCTGCCCGCGGCGTGGCACGGTGCGGCGGGGTTTCTCGGCAGCTCTCCCAGCCCACATGTCAAGCGTGACCGGTTAGCGGGTCACAGCTCCCGCCGTGCGTGGCCGGCTTGTCAGACACGGGGCAACGGTGAGAATGCAAAAAGTCAGATGTTTGTTACAGTACCGTCAGCTGCGGAGACAAGTTTCACAGAAGCAATTCTCTAAGCCCGTGCGGTAAGAGTCGGTATCGGGGTGGGAAGCGTAAACTGATCCTGTGCTCTGCAGGCAGTTCTTGCAGCCAACGCTTTGGCTTCAGGGCAGGGACCAGGGATAGAAGGGGCTTCAGCTCCCCTCTGCTTGTCAGACCTCTACTCTAAATACAACATAGGCGGTCCGATGATCACTGGAGACATCAGCTGTGTAGCAGCTTATTATAGATCATCTTTACTGAAGAGTCAAATGAAAGTCTGATAACAATCTCGGAGATACTCTGTAAGAGTTATATAAGCAATAGGGCTTGTCCACCAGAAGTGATCTTTAATACTGATTTCTGGAAATGCTGTGAAAGGAAAAAAGAAAAGGAGGAGGCAAGTCTAGTCTCAGAAATACAGCTGCAGAAACTAATTTTACAGGACTTAAAGCGATATGTGCTGACACGTATCGGGAAGTAAAGTAAGCCTTAAGAACTGATGAATGACATTTGGCATAGGTGGATGCAAAAGGCAGCTGGAGTACGTTTGATTTCATTGTCTCCTCTTCTTTAAAAATACAGAAAAAAGATGGGGTTTGCTATAGAAAAGTGCGGATAACTATGAATATTTTCATCTTTGAAAAAATAAGCAATTCTGCTGCCAGCAGAGAACATCTGCTTAAATGCCTTCCACAAGGTAAAAATCATAGTTGTTAGTACACGGCTGAGTCATGCTCCAGGGCAACACAACTTTTAGTTTAAAGTACTTTTAAGTTGCATACAAACTTTTCACAGGAAATGAACACCACTGTATTACTAGGTAATACAGTAGCAATGCTCTTATGAACAACCGTCTTTGAGAACTTTAACCAAAAAATAAATAAAATCAATAGTCTCTAAAAGACCGCATAGGCAAAACCAAATCTTGTTATAGGATAAAGTGTGGAATAATAAGAATCAAACACATACTGATCCTTTCAGATACACTTAGCCAAAGCCCAAATGATAAGGAAAGACTACAGGAAAAGAACAGAAAAGTCCATAGCCAAAGCCATCACTTGACTTTCCTACTTGGCAGAAGAAAGCGATGCCCCGAGGGAGAGATTCTTGTCTTCCCCAGGATTGAGTGCACAGCTGTTCCAGTCGTACTTACTTCAAGTAGTGCAATATGCAAAATTAAGTAGCCCACAGCACATTGCATCAAATATCTGTCCTTTACTATGGTCTCTCAGCATCCCCATTTTCAGTAGCGAGATCAAAAACAAGGCATTAAGATATGCTAGGCCTTATGCAATATGCCATAACTTTTTACTTTAGATGATACAATTAAAAGCAGCAGCTACAAACCTGGAAAAGATGTTATAGTGGAGAGTTAACAAGTATCAATGTTCTTCACGTGCAAGGCTTTAAAAATAAAAATTGACCCCGTAAAAAAAGTCTGCCTTCCATTTTCCTTCAAGATTTGGGCAAAATTAGTTCATTATCTCAAGATAGCCCAGATGGTACTTGAAGATCTTTCTACCCAGCATATTTGCGAAATTTTTGGTATATAATGAGCTGTGTAATATGCACAGCTACTTAGAACTACATATAGTTAAGATTCAGCTTTCAAAAGCATCTTGTAGGTAGTACATTTTCATTGACTGTTACATGCCCGAGGACACTGTTTTAAACTTTGGCCTGGAGATCCTCTTTGCTTTATAATGGTCACTCCGGTTGTATATGTTTTCCCTAATACCACGCAGTCTCTCAGAATTTTGAATATGTATATGGATGAGAGAAAGGATGGGTTTAATTTCACTAGAAGGGGAATTCACATTTTAGAAATAAAAAAATCATAATTACAATTTCCACTGAGAGGGACAGCATCATAATTTTTAATACTTCTTCACAGCGTTGAGATTTGCAATGAGGGTCCAATCAATGCTAATATATATTCTATGAGCTGATGAAAGGGAAGTCAGAAATCTTCATGTAAAACAGTATATGCAAATCACTAGTTAGAAGCCTAGCAGCTATTTGAAAGTGCAATCTTTCAATCAGAACACAGAAATTATGGTGCTAATTTACTGTGAACTCAAATCTCCTTATTTGAAAATAAATAGAAAAGATTAACCATTGGACCAATTTACCAAGAACTGCATTCAGTATGTCATCACTTGCATTTTTAAATCAGAACTGGAGGCTTTCTAAAAATATGTCACTGTTCAGATAAGATTTAATTCAGGAAAGTTTTATGAACAGTATAATACAGGTAGAGGTCATACCAGGTCATCACAAAAATGTCTTCTCGCTTTTGAATGTGTGAGTTAAACAACATATGAGACTTAAATAATCAAGATCTGACTTCTGTAGCCTGATCAGTGCAGATAGACCCTTTAAATGTACTGGGAATCTAAATCAGTTTTGAGAAAGCCTGAGACATAAAGCTTTCTATCTTCCTTCTTTCTCCCTTCCTCTCCCTTTCCTCTTCTCTTCCCTTCTCTTTTTGCAAAGCTTAATCTTATTTAATCAGTATCAACGTTATACTTGGAGTCCTGTTATTCATGTGAATTTATATATGTGTCCACTATGCTCTTTGAAATATACTTGGGGGCACACAAGCAATTTATTGCTTGACAAATTCTCAGGAATACCTGGCAATATTTTTACCCCTGTGACAACAATCTGCCATGCTCTTTATAGACGCTATGGGGTTGACCAACTCCTTGACCTACCTGTGGCATCGCATCCACCTAAAGGCATACTTGTCTTACTGTAGACACCATATTTGTGCCTATCTTAGCCTGCATGTACGAATAACTTCTGATAAGAAAAAGTAAGTAGAAAAAGCAGCAACCCAGTTTCAGTTTGAATTGCAAAGTGAGGCATGTTGGAGCACACCAGAACCCCACCATAATTACAGCACGTCAGGTTACATATCACGGCTTGTTATTGCAGCTGCCCTTTGTGTTTATGATGGCAGAGATGCTGAACCTATTCTTACCCAGAGAAAAGGACTAGTCCAGCAGTGAGAAAGCTAAGAAATATAGCAGGTTTTCGATTATACCTGTGGACCTCTCAAAGTCTGCGGACTACTTCTCACAGGCCAAGGATCACTAAGAAAAGCAAACCAATTAAGAGCAAACACAAACATACTTTACGACCGCCTGAGCCACCAGGGAAAAATTTGAGAGGTCTGTAACAAAAATATGTTGCAAACAACTATCTTCATACACAGGCTTGCGCTAGCGAGATTCTTATACTGTTTTCATTGCTATTAACTGAAGACCAGAAACATTTGTAAGAGCATATATGCCTATACAGAGGCATCAAATCTAATTTTCTGGTAAATATCTATCAGTTCTGGTAAAATGTGAAGTAACTAAGAGTTAACTACATCACCATATGCCTGTTCCTTTCTTACACGGCATCCTCCTGCCTCTCCTAGTAAAATTTTTGCTTTCTGCTGTGTCTGCATTTCCTGTTCCATAGGGCAAGATACTTTATCTCTTCGCAATGACTTTACTGTGCTGCAACACACATTTTGTGTCTTAAAGGCAGGGAGCTGAAGAAAAGTCATGAATGGGACGAGGGTAGCTGTTAGAGATGGTAACTGCCATTTACCAAAAAAAAAAAATGGTTGCTATTAAACTATTCCTCCCCAGCAGAATCCTGAGGGTTTTGGCCACTGCTGACTGTACAGCTGTTAAACAAAACAGTAGGACATCAAAGATATGTATTAATATACAAATCATACACACAGCTCCTGTGTATCTCTTCAGAGCTTTCTCATAAAATACCTGGTCATATGCATATCCCCTAACTTTTCTAGCAACACTTCAAATAAATACAAGATGTCAAAGAATCATCAAGGAAAAGGAAGGACAAAACCCTCAAATCCACCCAAAGTTAATTGAGGCTAGAATCACTGCAGCTCCATCCATTGCAATTTCACATTGGTGCACTTCAATTAAGGCATAATAAGAGTGCAAAGTAATTTATACTTATGGATTAGATGTCGTCTGTGAAAAATCACCAATTAACTCAAAGTAGGCTTCTGGAGTACCAGAAGAACCAGTGTTGTAGTACTCCGAGTTTCGCTTTCCAGTTAGCACCTTGAAACCACAAAAGCAAGGCTGAAATACCTTTATTTAAAGGTATTTGTAAGAAATACTTTATACGTGTGGGCACACACAGACACATGCTATCAAGCGTGTTGATCTTCAGGCTTTGCTGAATAAAGTTTCATTCACCAATAAAGTACCAACACAAAAATGCCTGTACTGTTTCCAATAATGATCTCAAATGTTTATTCAGTTGCTGAAAGGCAACTTTTTTACTCTGTTTTGTTCTAATTAGAGAATTCTTTGAAAAATTGCCTACTGCAGCCTCAACTAAATACAGAGCTCTGTTTTTCTGTAAGATGCTGCATCCTTTCATTCCACTCCACAATGAGTATCATACGCATTACCACTGTATCATCTGAAAATATGCATATACCCATCTACAGATGGACCAGGCTCATTGCTATTTTAAATCTAATTCTAGTGAAGTCAAGAAAATTTGTCAGTACAAACCAAGCAAAGATGTGATTTCAGGCCCTTAATCTTTTGAGGTATGTAAAAGCATGACATTAGGAAGTGCATTCATAGATACTGCATCAAATACACAGCATCAACAAAGTGGCTAAACGCAGTAATATTTAATAGGTGGCAGAAATAATTGATGTTTCAGATAATTAAGTATGTGAGATGACTGGAAGCTGAAGTAAGATTCAGAAATAATTTGAAAAGAAATATGTGTGTACATATGCCATCCAGCTCGCAATAACTGAGATCGCGCTACATTTAAGGATTTCTGCAACAAATACAGCGAAAGAAAACCAGAGTCCAGCTGAGGTAAATATACTGTTAAAGATGCTAACTTTGCATTTACTGCCCCTATATTTGGTCCACAGCAGGAAGCCAGGTATTCAATATTGCCTAGTTGGAGAGTATCGCATAACAGCCTCATCTAGCATGGCTACTTTCATCTTTTTGCCATAAGAATACAGAAACCTGGTAAGTAGCAAAGTGAGGAAAATAAAAACAACAAAGCCTAAATTATTTCATGTTTCTGTCATGTATTTTAAAATCTAACACTTTTTTGAAAGCTATTCTACAATTATACAGTAATACTTTGATACAATACAATTACACAGTCTTTGAGTAGGAGGACTCATTTATGGGGAGGGTAATATTCTTCAGTTACTTACATTTGGATGAAAGTAGGTGTCTGGAAGCTTACAACACCCACTTATAGCCAAACTGAGAGAAGAAACACAAGTCAGAGGTCACAGGGAACAAATTCTCAGTCCTGAGCAAGAACTGAATTTATACAAAATGGTCACGTCTAACAAAACAGTGCTCAGAAGAGGACAAGAATGTCAAGCACTTCTATAAAGCAGCTAAGAAACATTATGGCAAAGAGTGGCTCGCTCAAAGGCATCTTTTCTATTTTTACAATTCTTGTAGCTTACTACAAAGTGAACTAATATGCACAGTATTCACACAGTAAGTAAAATAGTGCTAATTTGTTTTTAACACTTAACCAAATACTACAGGTTCTAAAGGCACTTTCTTAGCCTCAGATGAGTGGGAAAATCTAATCTGTGCTAATTTTCCCCAAAACAGATGTTGCATGAATTAAACTGTGTAGACCCTTTTAAGCTTCCATTCTCACTAGGTCCCTTTTGGGATAACTAATGTTCATTTCTTAGGGCTCTATTCTCCCGCACTTATTTCTCTTAAATAACTGAAAACAGCCTCCTTAATTGTACAGGAAGATATACTCGGTGGGAGAAAAGTCACAGAATTTGGGCCTTCAAGGGATGATGTTATGTATGCAAAACTTGTCACTAAACCTAGTATTTTTGCACGGACTGTACAGTGGTATCTGTGTTATTTACAATGGGAAAATGTTTCATTCCAGTCCAAGAAATATCATTACCTACGGAAGGTAAATAAAGCCAGGACTATGCCAGTAAACCTCATTCATGTACATCACTGGAAGGCAGGAGGTATGAACTCAGAGGGCTAAAGACCACCTCATCTGAAAATAAAGATAGACAGTTAACAGGTGATTTTAGCTGCTGGTTATTATTGTAAATGGCTTAAAACCTCACCACAGCCATGGGCTTAACTACTTCACAGAGGTAACAAAGAGTGTTCTTGGGCTTTGTGCAAAGGAGAGGAATCAACATGCGGAAAAGAAGAGTTGAGAAGGTGAAGTAACATTAAAAGAGAGTTTATTACACCAACATGACTCAGTTTCTCAGTAGCCTAAGAGGAGCAGATTTCTGCCCATGCTGTTGAAGTATCATAATCTTTTTAAAAAAAAAAAGTTTCACAAAACCTGCACTAGCCAGTTAGAAGATACCCTGTTCTCCTGGAGCTGCTGCACCTCCTTGCACAACGTCTGCCATCGCTCCCTCCTCTAGGTCAGACATTTCCGTATGGCGCGTAAGCAAGCCCTAGTCCCAAGGTCTACTCTGATTTCAGTCGTGATCTGTTCCTCAAGGGAGCAGGTTGAGGGAACAAAATACAAACAGTCCGTTACTGTTCTTCCTTTCTATGACATTTGTACGTTGCCCTGAATTACTCTGGAATCAGGAGGGTTTACGGGATGTTATGTTTTTATCCTCACCCTGAATAATAAGGTAGGAGTAACACTCAGTTCATAGGAACGAGGAAACATAGCACAAAGACACGGAGTGACACACCGAAGATCATAGAGGAAAGCTGTGGTGGAAGAGGTAGGTGAACCTGCCTCTGAATTACGAGGCCAGAAATAGGGTCTGGTAGACTTAAGCAATGAAAGAGCTAGAGAATTACTGTGCCATTACATTTTGAAGATTTTTTGCAGCCACATGCCCACCTTTAAAATTCCAGTGTGAATGTTCTTTTAACATACCGTATAATGTAAGCTGGGTGCTAACTGATGAAATAAATTGAGTTTTAATAGACTTAGCTCAACAACACACCCCAAATGACACATCAGTAATTACCATCAGATCTCAAGCAACATCCTGACAAAGTTACTGAATGTAAAGCGCATCTGCCAGATTGCAACAGATTGCATTCTTGGTATGCTCGAGATTTGTCAGAAAATGTATTTATACTCAACATTAATTCTGCTGACTCCGAGGACTGTTGCAGTTAACAAAGGCATCTCTGACACTGCAATATAGAATCATGTCCCATTTCTGGCAATGTACAGCTAGCAAAATACCAGCTGTTTTCAGTGGAGGATCAGCGTAATACAATGGGTTGATGTGCTGGCTTGATTAATCCTTATATGATTTCTCAGCTTCTAACATTAATGTGCATAACTTTAGATTTGTAGTCAATGGTGTAGAACATCACTTGACAGTTAAAGTACTTATGTTCTTGTTCTTTACTCACGAGACGGTTACTGAAGAAAGAAAGTTCATCTCTTAATTTGTTATCTTCTGAATAATCCCACAGTGCTGGGTTGACTTCATAGACTACAGAAGGGAAGAGAGTGGCTCAATGACCAGCGGTTTCATTCAGTATCATTCTGTAGATCATTGCTGTTTTCTTCCAACAGAACAAAAGGTACCACATGATTTTTGGTTTTCAATGATCCATCACTCAAATTCAAAGATGATGATGAATCATAACTTAAAAATACTAATTTTGAAAATATTTTGCTAATTCGAATGGAAAAATTATGTTTGATTTGAGAAATAAGTAGAATATGCCCCTAAATGTTTACAACTAGTCTTAATAATTTTAAGACAGTGTGTTTCTTTCTGGGATAGAAACTAGAACTTCTACTGTTTTCTTCTTTCTTCTCCTCAAAATTGCAATTCATTGCTGTAAGTTTGGAAAACTACTTAAAAGCATTATGGAAGACCATTTAAAAGCGCTACAGTGGCTGGAATACCGTCCTCGCCTCTGCTGTCAGTAAGTCAATCTCCAGCTATCACAGTCTAGATGGAGGTGGATCTGACCAAATCTTGAACTGATTTTTTTTCCCAATACTCTCAATACTCTTTCAATTTTTTAAATATATAGTTTGCATTAAGTTTCCCTGTGTCACTAGTTATATACGTTAAAAACTAAAATGCATATATTGGTGTCTGCTTCATTCAAAGCCATTTTTAAATACTGCTGTGCACTACCCCAGCTATTGTTTCACAATATGTATACATCATAGTCAACAAAGTGTTATATCTCACACTAAAAGTGACTGAACACAAATAATGCTGTGCAAGGTATGAAAAATATTTACTTTAATACTGTAAATCACTTCCTGATAACTGTTGGGAACTGGCCATGTAGGAGAGTTTATGCTTCCTTCTACCTTTGTCCTTCTTCCCAGAACTATGTCAAAATAGATACAGGGCATGGAGAAAAGGTGCTATGTACTAAAAAAAATGTTGAGTAAAAGAAAGCTATAGCTGGACAGTCAAAAATTTGGACATAAGAAAAGCAAGCCTGTTTGGACGCCTGTGCAGTACAACACATCACTACTTGTAACTATATGGCCATTATTTTCATTGGTACTTTTACATTCACGGTGTTCTAGGTGGCTTAAAAGCTATTTCTGATAAGCTCACAGGTATGGTGGGTTGTACCTCCCTTCACAGAGCAAAGGACAATGTCCATGTCTAGGTCACAGTACTTACTGTCTTCTTTGGCTTGCTATTGCTTGGGGGCTTCAGGCTTCTTACATTTTAAATAAGCATGATTGTAATCCCTTATCTTGTTCCAAGGATCAATGAGTTTCATTGTTGACAAATAAAGATCGGACAGCTTTCTGCATATCACAGTACCCAGACACCCTTCCCCCACATAGATAGAGCAGGTATTGACCAGTGTACGAAACAGAGTAAATAAGGAGGCACAGTTATTATCGTATAAATGATAAGAGATCAGATAATAAAGTAACTGAGCTGGGATGTAAGAATGAACTTACCCAAGACCTGTATGGAAAAGCCATCCAAAACCGAAACCTTTACCTGTCACTTCCTATGAATTTGCTCATGGGGATTTTGCAATGCTTTCAAGAACAGATGATTGTTTTCTGAGGCAGTGAAGCCAGTAAACTTAATGAAGATATTTCCATTAATTTCATAGACTCTGCATTCCTTATTTAAAACAGGGATCGAACATTGGTACATTTCCTGCTGTTTATTGCTGTTGCAGCAATATCCTTGCATATATGTTTTAAAATTAAAACCCTGGAGCTATTTATTCCAAAGTGATTAATTGATTGGAGAAGACGCTTATTATAAAATAATGAAAGATTTGCTTCACAGCTCACCTATTGCATCTATTTACTATTTCCAATAACACAAAGGGTAAAAATGGAAGTAGCAGTTATTTCATCACTATATTGGTTTCTTTCATTTGTTTTCAAATTAGTAATCAGATTACCTTTTGCCTATACTCACACTATGGAGGGGTGAACAGAATGAACTTTTCACCCCTAGAATCTTTTATATTCAAAGCATTTGGTTTCCCACAAGCTAAAGAAAAAATAATTATACAATCTTTGTTCCCACTGCAGGTACCTAGCAGGTTTTAAATATAATAAATGCATTCTGGCAAAGTTAATGTACCATAAAATCAAGCAGACTGTATCACTCTTTGATACATATACCTGGTAAGCCGTCACTGAAAATAACAGTAATTTATGCTAACAGATTATTCATCCATAGTAGACCCACCCTCTCTGTCAGGAAATGTATTTTAAGATACAAAAACATAATCCCCTCCTCCTATATTTTTTTCTCTGAGTATATTATTTACCTAGGATGGAGTGTCTGGTTTAAGCCCTGCTTTTAGTCAATTTTATAGCACAACTGAAACACTGGAAGTCAAGTGACTCAATGCAAGGTCACACAATGAATCTGTACCTCCGTGCAAACCAGAGCTCGAATGCAGCCAACACCTGCTCCTTTGCCCTAGATCATCCTGCCTCCTCTTTTAAAAGCATCAGCCTCAAAAAGAAGTTGGTCTGGAGGATCAGCTAGCTCTTGTGATTGGGATGCAGGGCAAACTGCACTTGTAAAAAGAACTTAAAGGGTTGCCAGCTTCCTCTTCGTTGTCACAATTGTACTTATCTTTCCTGCGACAAAACAGTGCAGATGCCAAGGTCATAAAAAGTTTTATATGGTTCCGCCTGCCATCTCTTCAAGGTGGGTTGGCAAGGCGAAGGGCTACAGACAGAAAAATGGAGTAATAAAGTTTAAGTAGTGGGCAATAATATCCATCTGCAGTGCTGCAATACCGATTAAGAGATTGAAAAAATTCCCTGTGGCTCTAATTGGATTTTCTTGTGTTGTGTTCAACCCTCGGGGGCCCTACACTGCTAAAGCCTACTGGTGCTGCCTGTTTATCCTACACGCGTGACTCCATATAATGGACTTATCTGTAAAACATACAAAGTCTTGTGGTGCTGTGGAGCTGTTGCAATACCCTGTAGAGACCACTGTATATTACTTAGAAAACCACAATCTAATCAATTAGTATGACACAATACAACACTAATGGCCATCTAAAAATGTCTTATTTACACTACTATAAGAACAACAAAAGAATCAGAATGCAGAAGTCTATGTGTGGTTACTTAACTTTTATAAAATCCTCTTGGACCTTATACATTGCGAACCATAAATGTAAGTAAATTTGAGCAAAAAACATAAAACACATGCTAAAAACTAAGTTTTGAAAAATAGTATTTCATGGGGAACAGAAAAAGCTATAGCATTCAAACAACACTGCCTTCTGCTGAACTGAATCTGTTTTAATTTACTAAGCCTTGTAATCTAAATAACATTACAAAAGCAAAATGAAGACCGTTCCCGAGTCTGCAGACAGTCTTCACAAGTGTTTCCTTTTCACAGATTTCCTAAACTACAGACCAAAGCAATGGACTTGTCCTGGTTTCGGCTGGGATAGAGTTAATTGTCTTCCTAGTAGCTGCTACAGCCGCTGTGTTTTCAGTTCAGTATGAGAAGAATGTTGATAACACCCTGATGGTTTCGGCTGTTGCTCAGTCGTGTTTAGACTCAGTCAAGGACTTT
>JAVKLA010000084.1:35925071-36002006 GCA_034782735.1 Sagittarius serpentarius
CCGGGCTGCAGGGGCACAGCCTGCCTCACCGGGGTCTGCCCCAGGGGCCGCGGGGGAATCTCTGCTCCGGTGCCTGGAGCACCTCCTGCCCCTCCTTCTGCGCTGACCTGGGGGTCTGCAGAGGGGTTTCCCTCACGTCTTCTCGCTCCTCTCTCTGGCTGCAATTTTTCTGTTGTGCAGTGACTTTTCCCCTTTCTTAAGTACATCATCCCAGAGGCGCTACCACCGTCACTGATGGGCTCAGCCTTGGCCAGCGGTGGGTCCGACTTGGAGCTGGCTGGCATTGGCTCTGTGGGACACAGGGGAAACTTCTAGCACCTTCTCACAGAAGCCACCCCTGTAGCTCCCCCGCTACCAAAGCTTTGCCATGCAAATCCAATACAATAATGAACATGTTCACTGTCACTGGCATAATTAAAAAAGCGCTGGAAAATAAGCTGCAGTGGAAAATCAAGTTGCAAGAGGATGTATGTGTGTTTGTAACGTTTAAGGGAGCTGAAAATATAGTGGAATTAAAATAACTCAAGACAGTCTAATCTCTGCAGTGATGTATGTATAGCACTTACAGCACGATATTCTGCAACACAGGAGAATAACTGGGCTTTCTGGACAGCTCTAAGATGTAAAGACATACTTGTGCATTTCCTCCACTTTCAAAGTAAGCTGGAACAATCCTACCACCTGTCTTGCACTAGCTTAGTTTTTACATACTAATCTGTAAGGAAAATAAATTTACTCTAATTCTCCAGTGATTTATTTTTCAGAACTTCACTTCAGCCTTAACAAGAAATTGTTTTGTCTATATCTTTAAACTGAGTACCTAGTAATGACAGAGACTACCGGCGAAGGAGCCAGGGCACATGGATGCTGAAACTTTCACTCCCCAGCACCAGGCCCTATCATTATGTCATTTGGGTCTGCTCAAAGACAGAAAGCAGATAAAGAAGTTGTAGATCCTTGTAGCTGAAATTTCCCTACTGCTGTGACACCAAGGGGGAGAACAGTTGGCTTACTGCAGTGATGAATGAGAAAGTCATTATTATGAGATATGTTAACATTATGGTTTTTTCTCTATTGGCACTACATTTACTGCTACAGATCTTCCCTGAAGAAGGGAAAAACACTGCTGCTAACTTCGTTTTCCACTGTTTCATCTGCAGTCTATGCTGATGCTGCACAGTACAGTGATTTACTTCAGTGGTGAACACGATGAGAACACAAAGCAATTTAAACTTTCTTCCATGGATCCCAACATCCTTATTTGCAGAATTTTAGAAGAGAATAGAATGGAACAGAATAGGTCTGGATGTCATTTACATCATCAAAACACTCACTGTAGCTTAGATCTTGAAAATCATAGTGAACAAATGTGTGTCACTGGAATATAAATTAAGCATTGTAATTGCTATGAAGCATCTGCATATATGCATATCAGGAAACCTGCAAAAACCTTCAAATTTTACAGGAATCCACTAGAATCTTTTCCACCCAAGCTCTCCTAACCTGGATAAGTCTCATCCTACCGTATACTCATGCTTGTAGATAGGTCTCCATTTAGTAGAACATGCTATGGTGGTCAGTCCCATGATGGAAAAATTCAGGCAGGTTTCACAGTAGTAAGATGGTTTACAATAACTTTAGCTTGGATTCTTTTCTCCCTCCTGTTCTGCATATTCATGTTCATATAGACTTTATGCTGAAAATTTACATTAAAAGTCCTCTTAACCTTAGCAGCAGTAACAGAATCTGACCTTATGCAAAACACTGAAAAGACACTAAGTGCCAATGCTTGTATACCAGGTGGGTTAGAATGAATTCCTTTAAGCAGCCCCACATTGAGCCTGGCTTTCATATACACTTAGAAGCTTACAAATTCAGATAAAAAATTTGTGAATGGTTTTCCTAAATTGCTTTGTTTTCTTTGTCCGGCTTGACCTGAAATTGAGATTTATATTTTAAAAATTGGCTTTATACTCCCTTGGAGGCTGCCTGAGCTATTTTAAGTACCATGTAAACCACACAGACATAACAGTGTTTCTTCCAACGTTGCTATATGAAGAAATTGAAGCTTGTTCCCACCATATATTGCTCACAAATGCCTCATTGTCCCTTTGACAAATGGTCTGTGGCAAATTGCTGAAATCATCTCTTGCAGCACTGCAGCTTAAAAGATTCATGCCATTGAATACTCCCCCTCAAAGGCTAAAGTCTAGCCTCAAAATTCCAAATATTGCAGCTTAATAAAATTTTAAAGACTGAGAGACCCTCTCCCGGGATCAGCTGTCAAACATCTTTTGAAAAGAAGAGACATAAACAGCCTCCACCCTAGAGTCTGAATGCCTTAGTCTTTGGGAAAAGAAAAAAGAAGAAAAAAAAAAGAAAAAAAAGACACAGCAAGGGCTGTTTTTCACTGGAAAAAAAACCATTTTGATGTTAAAATGATAGCATTTTCATCTTCTGCTGAAGACTATGGCAGGGATACTTATTTTAAATGTTAGGATCCTGTTTGTAATGAAAAACCACAACTGCAGTTATCTTTCTTCTGGTGTTTTTAAATGCCCACTGCTTTTGTGGAGCTTTCTTGGGAATTGCATATATGTTTGTCACACACAGAGCCCTCCCCTGATATCTGCCCTCAGCCGCATCAGCCCAGTATAACAGCCAAGCTTTATCTGGGCTTTCCTCCCTGCCCTTAAGAAAGAACAGAGTTCACTGTGGTTCATGACACTTCTGATTTTGTTTATTTCCTTCTAATCAAGGCTTGTCACAGAATTTTTAGGAAGTTTCAGTAACGCTCCGTCACTGCATGCTTGGAAAGCTAATGCCCCCGTAGTCTCTTCTAGGAGGGAAAACTGACTCATGTTTGATGACCTGAGGAAAGTCAATATAAGGCAGCGTTTGCACTCACAGCTGGGTGAGTTTACAATCCAGCGTCTGTGCACAAATACATTGCCCTGGTGGTTTAAGGTCACACACGAGGTTGGGAACTGGAGCAACACACGGGGACACACATCTTGTTCTGCCACCTCGGTGGAGGAAAGAGGGAGTGGACTTATCTTTCAGGAGCAGTGTCAATAATCGTTACCAGAGAGCTCATCAGTCAGAGCTCAGATAGGCATCATTTAGTCCTAAACCATGAATGGCATTCCCCTCCAGCCCCCAAACCCACGTCTTTAATTATGGATGCCTTTTATATTCACATCTAACCTATGCTAAACCAAGGTACCCCTTTTAATGTGCCCGCCAAAGTTATTTTTGAATGTGAAGTCCATGAAATCTGTTGCAACCACTTTACATATGGGAAGAGAAGAAGAATGAGAGCTATTTAATGAGAATTAATGGGAGAGATACTGAAACCTGAGCTCTGGGCATTCCCCATGCTCTCAGACATGCACTATGCGGGCACTGAGAGTTTTAAAACTTTCACATTCCAGCCTATTAATCAATACCACAACACTTAGTGGTAAAACTCTCGAGTAATTAATGAGTAGCTGAAGTTATAAAGCAATGGGCTGTTTATGCTGTTTCAAGCACACCAGCAAGTCTCCATGTTCCAACTACAAAGTGGTGCTTAGGGAATAATCAATCATTTCTACCAAGTTAGGAAAGATTATTATTTTGAGTACTAACTGCAGAAATAGTTCAAGCTACTCCAATTTCATGTACTTTTTCTATGCATTATGACAGGAAGCACAGAACCCCCTTACTTCCACCCACACCATACTAAGACTAGAAGACTCAAAACTCTACTAAAACACCTATGCTCTCATTATATATTTTGCAACAAAAAGGTTCCCTGTGGCAGTTTTGCCATACGTTGCATTCCAGCCTTTTGGTTCAGTGCCCACAGAAATTAAGGAATATACTCTTACAGCTTCCAGAATCCACGGGTGAGAACCTTGTTCTTGCCCTTCATTTGGCAAAACTGGCAAGTGTGTATGCTACAGAAAATGTAAATGTAAACTGAGAAGCCTGCTCTGTCTGAACAAAATCAAGCCTGCAGAACTAAATGAACTGTTACTTAACCCGACATCATTTGCGCTGCACTGGTAATTTGGGCTTTGTTTGAACAATGCCATTGCTCAGTGGCATTTCAGTTGCATTGGCAGAAGGAAAAATTATTTTATTTTTAATTTTAGCTTAAGTCCCTAAGTACAGCATGCTCAAATAAGGTAATTCAGTGATGGCAAAAACAAAGGCACAAGGCAGCGGGGCTATGTGTTCATCAGAAATTCTCCTTAGTCGAAGCAAAAGCATACTATAGTACCCACTATAAAAGCTGAGCTCGATATAGTACTGCTATTGGTCAGTAAGACAGAAGGACAACTAATATACTGAGTCTAAACCTGATCTCTACTGCCTCTCCAAGAAAGTCATTCCTGTTATATCAGCTAAGGTACGCATATCATTCTCTTGCTCCATTACACATGCTTTAGAGAGCATTCTAATGTTTCCATAGCATGTCAGATGATGGCAGTGTTCTCGCCATTTTCTTCACCAGCAAGTTTGTTTATTCATCCTGTATTTGAAATCCCCAAGTTTAAATAACTTGACTTGACTGTATCTAATTTCACTGAGTTTACTCAGGGCTGAAGGAGGGATTTTTTTTTTTTTCCCTTGGCACATGGGAAAAGTCCATTAAATTTAAATTAATATTATATAAATCATGCATATATAAAAATACTCTTAAATATACTCTCAAATATACTCTCTCTATAAATATTCTCTCTCTCTGCATACACCGATATTTGTACACACACACAGAAAAGGCAGCTAAGAGAATCAGCCACTATACAATTCCCACTCTAACAATACATGGAACTCTGAAGCTAGGACGGATTATTGTCCGAAGCGGTCTGCTCATGCAAGTGGTTACTACCTATGCTGTCCTGATGAAGAAGAGAAGACAATGGAAGTAAAATCATAAGAGGATCAAATAATATATAAAATAATTTGTACATAAAATTATATGGTATTAGTTTATATTACTGGAGATTATGTAATAATTCAATGCATCTATGAGGAATGAAAAAAATTACAAATCTATTCGGTTTAAGCTTTAAAACTACACTTTCTACAGTACAAACTATCTTTTGTAACAAGCATACCTGCTTATAGCATGCTTCTAAAAACTACAGCGAAGAAAAAAGAAACGGCCCTTTGCTGTTCCTGAAAAGTTCAGCTTTTTGAGACCATCAGAAGAAATAAAATTCCCAAATCTGTGATCACAGCTGGAATGTGGCTTTATGAAGTTTCCAGCTACATTATAGTAGGCCAGTCACCATACACGAGGTCACTTTTGAAGAGAGGAGGTCTCTAAAACAGAGAACATTACATGAAAAATAACTTCAGATACAGGTTAAATTGTAACTTGAAAACTCAGCCCTGTATTCAAGATGTGCGGGAGTAACTGAATGACCAGGAAAACTCCTGTGGCAATCCAGTGAAAACCGCACGCTGCAGCGTGGCTATACCATACGGAGGCAGAGTGTGCACAGCTGGCTCAGCGACATCTGGCAGGAGACAGGCATGCCTTGCTGACCCCAGGAACAAGCCCGTGCGGGCAGCGGCTTCCCATCCCAGGGACACAGTACCAAACCATCATAGCAAGCTGCTGGTGAGGGACCATTGGGAAACCTGCGAGATGCCCTACTGTCCCACTCAGCACACTGAGAAGTCCGACCTAAGCATGTCGTGACGATGTCATGATGCCGTCAGTGGCACTGCAGCAGGTTACTCTTTCTTCAACTCTTGCCTGAATTACAGGTGACACAATTTTTTCTTCTTTTAAATTACAGTACTCAGAACAATCTTTAATGTCATGTTCTCATACTCTGGCGTATACAAAGAACTCCATAATAATAGTTTAAATACGGAACAGACAGAGAGACAGAGGTAAATAGAGCTGAATTTAGAAGATGGAGTAATCTTGTAATAAATTGGTTGAAGAGTTTAGGGGACACTTGTTAAAGTTCTGAAACTGGCAGGTCTATGAATGGTATTAGCTTTTAAAAAAGCATTTAATGCCTAAATGATCGCTGCCAAATACTCTCTGTAAGTAATGGAGAAATGCCTACCGTTTATGGGTAATTACTCATTTCCACCCATTTCTAAAAGCAGTGGCAGGAGGTGAGACATGAATTGTGCAGTGTTTCATTACATAAGGACACACTGGGTCTTTTTTTGGAATGTAACCTGCCAAAATCTGAAAGAATATATCTTATTAATAAATGATGCTTTCTCAAAGGCACTTTGCATTTCAGAGAATAGAGGACAACAGCTAGAAAGGGTAAAAGGACTTCTAAAGCTGGAATGATGAATGTGATGGTTTCCTTCCTGCCAGATCTGTATTAATCTGCAGCCCCATGGTGCAAAGACTTGAACTTTAGAGCGGTATACTATGTAATCTAAAACTTGAAAGGGATAGAGACTTCACTGCTGACACCTGCTGATGACCAAGGAGAGGTTCCCGAGTCCTGGAGTGTCGAGAGACTTGCTGAATCCAAGACTGATGTCCCAAAGGAACACTACCATTCCTTAGTGGGCAATCACGGCTAGATAGCAGAGGTCGGAAAGATGTGTAGTCTGTTACAAATGGTTTTGTTAGGCTACCTTCATGCTTTCAAGTTATGGGTGAATAGAGTATTATTATTCATGCTTCATAATGAACGGACAAGGTAAGTGTGGCTACTAGGACCTGCGACAGCTTAGCTTGTTCTCACACTCTCTGTAATTCATATGTAAAACTCTCTAGTTTGTGCAAAACTTGAATTCCAGAGGCAGAGCTCTGCCCTTCTAGACTACCAGCCCAGAGCTCCAGAGGAGAAACCTCCACACTTTGCCACGTGGCCATAATAAATAGCTGGGACTAAGAATCTGAGCAGAAGTGAGACCTAATTATTGCAGCAGGAATGCAATGAAGCAGGACGTTTATGATGGAGTTACTGTGCTGCTGAAAGCGCCAGGGATAAACAGGAGCTCTACGCAGTGTCACAAGAAAGACTCATCACAATACATATCAATTAATTAAAAATTGCTGTAACCGCCAGGAAAACTGCCTGTTGTTTGAATAGCTAAATGTGCAATAAGCTGTATGGGATGGACAGAAATGTAGCAGTCTTGAAAACAGAAAAGCTGTAGGGCTTTAATGACATGACCACACTGACACAACCTACAGCCAGCATGCCCAGAGGACGGGTAATCCCCAGCAGTGCCACAGCCAGTGACATCTGAGGGACTGAGTAACAGTGCTTTGGGCAGAGGGAGAGGCAGGAAAAAGCCTCCAGATCACCTCGGTGGGTAAGGTCAAAGCTGGGATGCCGACTGCTGTTTCCTCCGTCCCCAGAGCCGAGCAATGCAGAGATTTCCGTCAGGAGCAAGTCGCAGCCCAGGCACGAAAGCAGCTATGACAAGAGCCCTAGTGATACGGGACCTGTCACGAGACACAGAGACTGACGGGGCAGGCGTCACGGAGAACAGCTTTGACGGGGCACTCTGATGAGGGGCTGCCTACGTAATGCCAGAATGACTGCATTTCTCTGAAATACAAATCTAACCCTGGACTCCCTGATGGCAAGCAGACATATCCCGAGCCCAGCCAGGGGTCAGGGAGTGCCGGGAGAAGGCTCAAGCCAGCATTATTTGGGGGTTGTTTATTTAGGTGGGAAGCTTTAGGAACTGCATCTGGTCCTCTTCCCCACCAAGTATGTTTATCAGTTGAAGGATTTTTAATTTGAAGGATTACAATTTTTAGAGTACCCCGAGTGAATGACAGCTGTTGTCCGAGTTCTCACAGAGCCCACTGTCAATTGTGGGTCAGCTGGATATTTCAGTTTATTCTGCAGCTCTGACAGGGAGGGAAAGGAAGGATCAGGGATAATTCCAGTAATATAATGCCTGCCACCATGGGAAGTATACGGCACAATACGTCTCTTGGTATTGGATTCCTGATAAATAAAATGAGGGTGGTTATTTTTAATTTAGTATTGCAGCATGTAGGTCGCCGGCAACACAGAGGCTTTGGTGCTTAGAGAATATTCACAATATAATTTACCTTTAAGTTTTATTTGTGTACTGCAGGGCCCTGTTTTAGAAAGCCGCACAAAATCATCCTTAATTTTAACCCTATATTAAAGCATTGCACTAGTCTAAAGCATAATACTTAAGGATATTAACTAATCAGTGTTGTAACTGTTTTTGCAAAAGAAATGCTGCAATTTAAAATTCTAACAAAATAAGAATGTTATTTTTAACCTGTGAAATCTCTCAACACCAGCTGTCTCAACATTAACTGAAAATATGCATGGCAGTCTTCTCTCTTCTTCATATCTTATACCTCTACTCATCTTCATATCTTATGTTGCTGCAAGCAAGCCCTGCCTATTCTAAAGTTAATTGCTGTATCTTTCCAGGTCAAACACCAAAGCTGCTACGGATTTCAGTTAATCAGTGCCCTCCTATTCATCTACATATTTTTTATTTTCTTAGGTCTTGCTTGCTTTTTTTTTTTTCCCTTCAGTCCCTGTATTTAGGCAGATGTTTTTGTCCCACTGAAACCCCTCAGTAAGCTCCATGTAGTCCAGGGGACCAGGCACAAAATCTGTTCTCAGGATCTTCAACAAACTCTATCTCACTATTCTGAAGCCTTGGTGAAAACATCGGGGTTTTTTATGTCCTGTATACCTGATTAGGAATACAACACCTTCACTTGTGAATTTCTTGGAGAAAGTAAACAGCCCTCCCTATTAACTTCCTGAAAAATAACTTGATGTCAAGGGGTTTTTTTATGCTAACTTTTTCCTTTCTTATTACAGAAGTTTACTGTATCGCTACATTGACAGGGGAGAAAAACAAACCAATCCCCCCCCAAACCCTGGAGTATTTTTAGGAGATCTAGAAAGCAATGTCACACAAGAAAAAACAATCTTGCAGTAATACTTAATTGCCTACATTCTGTCTTTCCGCTGTCATGAGTTGGGCTGCACCGGTATAATTCAGGGTAGAATTTGGCCCATTATATTAAACTTGTCCACACTTTTTTTTGCAAAATTCTCACATGTCCTCGATAATTAATTCTCAGATCTAAATACTGGATAACAGCACATTTCAGAAATTAGGAGAAAAAAAAACAAACAACCAAACCCAAAACCTAGTTGTCAACATCATACTGAGTAATTCAATAGTACTGGAATATCCCGAGGGTGGACGTGAATAAACAATTCATGAAGAGCTGGTAAATTACATTTCGGCTTCTGTTTATTGCAAAACTAGATACTAGTCAAATACTTAGACCTATCGAATAAAGATAGCCCATTGGGCTTAGAATAAAGAGCATTTCTTAAGACTTTTTCTCCTGTATTTATTTTGTCCAGGATAGGTTTAGGTTTTTAAGCAGTCTTAAACACACACAGATGAGATTATATCAGACAAGGTCAAAGAGGAAATCTGATGACCTGCAGCAAGCTCAGTTAGTCCTTAATTCTTTCATAGTGTACACAAAGAAATAATGAACTAAAAAGAATATGTCTTTCAGTTTTTAGACCAGTTTTTAAGATAACATGAAAAACGAATACAATTTAGAATATCTTCATGGTACATTTACAAGCATTTGTAACGTTAGATGCCTAGTGGATGAGCCAGTAGCATGGGATTCTTCTAAGACGGCAGTTCATGTTCATCCTATAACCCTAAACAAAATTAATTTAACCCTTTGAAGTCAGTCTTTATAGCAAATCAATGCAGAAGAGGTGGTCACCAAATACTATTCAGTGTGAAATTGCTGGCAAAGAATCTTAGAATAATTTAGGGTGGAAGGGACCTCTGCAGGCCACCTGGGAGAGACAACCTTTCAAAGCAGAGCCAACTTTGAAGCTGAATCTATCTTTGAAGTTGGATCAGGTTGCTCAGGGCTTTATCCAGTCATGTTTTTCATACCTCTACGGACAGATACTATGAAACATCTCTGGGCAACTTGTTCCAATGTTTGACCATCCTCATTATGAATGATTTTTCCTAATATCTCTTCAGAACTTCCCTTGTTGCAGCGTGAGCCCTGTTTCTTGTGGTCTTTACCAACACGAAAGCCTCTACCACCCTGTCTCAGATCACATCACTGATGTATGTAATGCCAGGACAGCACCACATAGAAAACCGAGAGCTGTGGGAATTTTCTCTTACCTGTATGGTGGTCGTGAAAATCCCTTAAACAGGAAAAATACCAAATCTCCCGCTACTGGGTCAGATTGCAAGATTCGCCTGCTCGTTGTTGAGGAATATTCACCAGTGAAATCATCCTCCTTTCAGTGGGGAGTAGAGAACATTAGGAGAAGAAGGAAAGTGCAGGAGAAAGGTCACATGAAAGAGAAAGCCCTAACGCACTGCAGCCTTTACCAGTGCAAACAGAAGAATCACTTTTATTATTATAGTGCTCCTTCACATAAACTAAGAGCAGTGTGATCAAGACCTGCTTGCTGCATAACATATGCCAAAGAACCTAATTGTAAAACTGGGATTTTTGTTTACATCTGTGTATTTACAAGCCCCATTTGCTCTGTAGAATTGCAGTTTGACAACGGATATCAGGACAAGCCTGAAATCCACTGTTAACTGCCTTAAACCATTATTTATGTCCAAAAATACCATATCCAATGAATCTGCTCCTTTATTCCTCAGCAGTAATACTGGTGAAGCAGTATCTACACTCTTAAGTTGTTGGCCAGTTAATTCCACAGCATCCAATAAATTTCATGAGTTTCGCACTGCTTTTGCTTTTTGGACACAGTTTGGCATCAAGTGCGAGATTCATTTGCGGAAGAGGCCCTAGGACTGCTGAAATGTCAGGACCATAAAAGCTGGATGCTGTTAGTCTTTAGGGAAGTATTATGAAGGAAAGCTAACAAGCACCTTGCTAGCCACCTCATGCCAGTCGGAATGTGCTTTGGGGCACTTTAGGAGGAGAAAAGTTTGAGAGTAAATGGGTAAATGGAACAAAAATACTGCAAGGTGAAATGGCGAATAAGCTTCTGGGATGTTTAATCAACCCAATGCAGTATTCACTCTTTTAGACCTGGGAAGAGAGGCAAGGTGGGCCTCTGGGATTGTTAGTCGAGAAAATTACCAAGACAAACCTCATACTGTTAACTACACCACTGTGCTGTATGAAGTACCAATAAATAACACTGAAGTGACAATCTCTAAAATGAGATTCACAATCATTCTCATCACAAAACCGCACGATTTATTAGTGTGAATTGATACTCGAGCTAGAGATGTCCTGACAGTCAGATATTACCTGAAGGCTGTAGGTAATTTTAACAGTATTTTCCTTTTCAGATGTTACGTTTGATTGGTTTTTACCTGCTACCATAGTTTATACTGACAGCATTAAAAATGGGTTACTGCACTGTGGTATTTTACAAAGGTTCATGTCACTTCTTGTTACTTCATTTCACGTTGCAACATGACAGAACACAGTCTGATATAACGTAGTGTGGCCTCCTATATTAGAAAGGGTCAAATATTTTCTAAAGAGTAATATTTACATTGCAACGGATATTAACACAGCACTATTAAATGTTACATCAAACCGTGGCAGCACATTATTTTCCGTTTCTTCTAATTTATATGGCTTACACACACTAGGTTACATCAGTCAGTGCTCTGCACCAGAAAATTATGTCTGTAGTACAGAGAGAGACTGAGGAGAAAAAAATGGAAAAAAGTAAAAATAAAACAAACAACGGTTCTTTCCTCCCCCAAAATGCACAAACCAAAATTCTTTTACATTGGAAATTCCTAAGCTTGTAGATGCGCGCACCCTTCTATGGTCTTCATAAGCACTCAGGTGAGACTGTCCCACACACTCATGTCCAAACACCTGCCTATTTGTGTACAGGGTAAGAACGCATGTTCACGAGCCTCTGCAGCTATTTGTACACCTCATTTTAGCTCTACCCATCTCCTTAGGTTATAAGCAGAAGGGGAGGTCAGCTTTTTCTCTTACAGCAACAAACTTGTCACAGGTACAACTTGTATCTGGGAAAAACCTAAGTCATTCTGTTCCATTTCATTTGATTTCTTCTAGTTTATAGTGATGTGAGTGTAGAATTAGCTCCAGTATTTACCTACAGACTTGGTGAACTGGTCAAATTAGCAAAACACTCCTAGTCCCAAACAGAGTTTTACTTGCCTTTCTCCTCCAAAACATTTTTAAAGGGCCCCAAGGGGAAAGTTCAGATGAAATCAAGTGGCATTTTCCACTCCCGTTTGAGAGCTCTGGAATTACGGAGCACAGGGGTGTTGCCTGTACTGCTGCCTTTCCTCACCACAGAGAATCCTCCTGTTATTCCTGCTATGAGTTCAGCCTATTTTGCAAGAATTTGGTATTTCCCATTAAAGCTATGGGAAGAAAGGAAAGCATGTCAGAATACTAAAGCAGAAGAGTGTGAGTTCTAATAAGATCCACAATAAAGGCTGATGTTTAAAAAAAACAGAATATACAAAAATCACCATTCATTCAATTGTGTAGTATATATTGGGAAATTAGGATTGAAGGAATGGAAGATCAAACACCTGGTATTGATAAGTTTCTCAGAAGCTTATACTAATTAAATGGTATTTTACTCTACAAACGACACTGTTGAGAGCTGAGTACACACAAGTAATCTTAGCTTATTTCTCTATTTGGTGCTGCCTAACAGCCTGGAAGTATGAGGTGTGTGCTGACTACCACCGACGGCTGGCAAAAGTATAACTGTTGGCGTAGCTTTCAACCAATTTAACTTAAAACAGGTGCAAAAGACTGTGTTATTTGGTCTTAAGCCAAACTCATTTAAGGTAATTTCAATCAATATGAATTGACTTATGTTAAATTTAATTAAGCCAGTCCTAAAAAAAAAAAAAAAAATTAAATTGAAAGCGCCTTGATGAGAAGTTGTACAGAATTAACTTAAATTAGGTTTAAAAATTGCATATGGTAAATTGTGCAACCATCTTTCATAGCCAAGTGTCAGAAGTTAAAGAGGTAAGTCCGTAATGTGAGAGAGTCTGTGTTCCTAAATGCTGCCTGAATCAGAGTGATGGAGTCTGAGCTAGACCTCTTGCTGCAGACCAGGATGGGAAAATACAGCTGTTCTGGCCAGTCTTTCCTTCCAGGAGTGGTCTCACTACAGAGCACAGTGAACAATGGCAAGACCTTTCTTGGAAATTATCCATCATCTTTTTTTTTTTTTAAATGAAAAATGATAATTTCTCAAAATCTTAGTATTTTCAACAAAATATTTGCAAAAATTTCCATGTATCAACATGCTTTGACAAAACAATGCTTTTCTAGAAAATTTCAGAATTCAAATAAATTTCCTTTTAAAATGTATTTTGACATTGCTTTATGTTTTCTTTGTTTCTTTTATTGCACGCCAGCAGCAGTGCACTACAATTAGTGATAGAGTCATCTATAGCATAAGAGTTGAAATATTTTACTTCGAAATCATCAAAGACACGTCTACCACCCAGCATTGATTAAAACGTGTCCTTTGTTCTGGACTGAAACTTATCCTGTTTAGTTTATGATGGAACATTCTGACGCCTTCACAATCAATAATAAATAACAGGTGCCCTTAAAATGACTTTAAAAGTAAAACCAAGTATTTCAATTATACTGTTCGATATTATGTCAAATCAAGAGCAACAGTGAAAAGTATGACAGACTGCCTTCTCTAATATCACAGCCTATCTTTTTGTACAAGTTCACAGCAAAAACCCAAAGAACTTCCATGAAACATCTGAGTTTCCCTGAAAAACCATTTTCCAGGAAAAAGCATTCTGCTGGAAAATTCCTGACTAGTTCTTCTCTCATTTCTTTCCATTATATGTACTTAACAACTCTAAGTGTCCCTACAACCTGCAAGTGCACTACAAATCAGACATCTGACTCGGTGTGTAACAATAAAGTCCCAGTGAACTATGAAAAAAAGTTCTCCGCATTTGTATCTTCCATTAAAATACAGGGGAAAAAAAGAAATCTAATTTTTCCCCTGGGAAATAGATATAATTTCTTTATAATCTGATACTTTAAACTTCTGAATACTTACCGTGTCCTCAGAATACCCAGCATAGCACAAATTTTGACGTGCTGTTATGTAAAAAACTGCTACAGGTGGGAGGTTTTCAGCTACTTTTTAATTGCTGGTTTCACAGAGTCCTCTTGGGCTTGCTGTCGAGTGGGACCATCCCACTGCGTGGCACCCACCTGCGGGTGCATCCCTGCCGGCTCCAGAGGGCCAAGGGAGACCACAGAGGGGCCAGCCTCGCTATTCTACTCACTTTGGCAACTGCCTTTGAGAGTTAAAAATACCAAGAGAAGGAAAGTAAGAATATTCTGTGGCAGAGAAAGGGAGAGAAACAAGGTTCAAGTGAGAACCTTGGGAGCTAGGATCACACTCAGAGATGCCCAGAGCCAGACACCAGGGAAGCACAGAGGCGCAGGCACGCAGCCAAATAAGAGAGTTGGGCCGTCGGGCAGGAACAACTGAACTCCACCTTCATCAGAAGAAGAGGTGACAGGGAAAGGTGGGAGAAAAGGGCAGCAGATGGGGGGAGGAGGAGGAGGAGGAGGAGGAGGAGGAGGAGGAGGAGGAGGAGGAGGAGGAGTGAAAGAGCAGAAATGCAATTAACGGTTTTCCAAGCGGTTTAAATGGTTATGAATTAAGAACTGCTAAACTTCACAGATAACAACAAACGAGCTTTTTCCACCTGTAGGTGCCAAGTGCTCCAAGAGGAGCCACGTGGCATTAACTCCATCTGCGGATAACAAAACCGAGATGCACAACGGGAAAATAAAAGGCGTCCAGCAGGCTGGCTTCAGAGACAGCAACAGTGTCGGAAGGGCAGCTACAGCTTCGTGCCTAGCCCAGCGACAGGTCTTGCGTATGTGTTTTCCAAGCTGCTAACTCCTATAATTAGAAAAATACTCTGTGGATAGAAATGCAGGCGTGGGGGAGAATCAGCCTGTATGAAAAGGGAGTCTATGAAGCAACGTGCACTGGAGTTGTGCAGAGCTTGAGAATGCCAGGTTAAGAAACTAAGTTTTCAGAAATGGCTATTCTTAAATGGTCTTCTAGACAAACTCAGTGACCTTATCCATTAAAATTAACTGAAATTTATCAATATGAGGGGGGAAGATATTTTTCAAAGATCCCAAATTCACACTTTGCACAGTTTACAGGGAACAGAAGGTTCTCAAACCTTGAAGATGGCCATTAGCATTTCACAATATTTTACCATTTCGTATGTAGCCAGGTCATTTTTAATTACCAAAAGAACTCTTCAGACCAAATGTATTTTAAAGATGTGTGCTAGAAATGCTACAAAATCTTGTCACTATAGCTGAAAAAAATGTTAGCTGATGTAATGACATTTGGGAAAAAAGTGTGGACAGCATTCAAATTCCAGCAGAAAAGTAGACTGACCTTTCATAATGAAAATGACTAACCACATATTAAAAAAAAAAAAAAAAAAAAATCAGACACATTGAAGTGTGTAAGAGTGAGGAAAGAGGCAGCAGCACGTCCAGCACTGACTCCTTGAACAGTAACAATGAGTCAAAGGACTGTTGTGGATTGCAGCTCTCTCCCTTTTTTCCTACTTTCCTCAGTTACTCATTTTCTTGCTCTATTAAAGAATCCTATTGGTGAAAGCTTTAAGGTCACACCTTGATGTGCACTAGAGCCAGTGTTCTACTCTGGGGTGGAAGAAAAATTCTTTCATTTTACGGTTTTATTTCTAGTTTTAATTTGACTTGATAGCTTGTTGCACTTTGACTTGCAGCGAGTATTTCCTATGTGAAGAAGTCACATCCAAAACTTAAAAGACTGTAAAAATCAAAGTTTCTATATACTGAACTTCACAGCCTGCCTGACCATGCAGGGACCATCTTGCCCTGGATGTAAAGAACAGATGCCTGCAGAAAACCCTCTCTGGAAGAGCTCTTCTAGGAATGCTTTATTCTAAAATTAATCAACCAGAGGCATCAGTGACTACAGAGAGAAGAAAGAAAAAGGTAGGCATTGAACTACCAAACCTGTTGTGTGGAATGGCTAAATGGAAATATCTGTACATTCCACTAAGACTAGAATGCTTCAAAGATATGAAGAAAGAAAATCTTTTTATAAGTGCTTCATAGTTTCATATTATTGCTCAAAAAAGATTAAAAACCCAAAGACTAACCTTTACATGGTAGAAGATTTTCAAATCCCACAATGAAAACATTCCCTTCCTCCTAGTAAGACCTATTCCACACAAACTAATTTTAGTAAAAAAAGTAAAAATGTCATTACTCTATGCACCAACCTCTAAAATAATGACATCTCAACAGTGGCGTGCTGCAACTCAGTGCTTTACATAGCACAGCAAAGGCCAAGAATTTATAGATACACCGGTGCTTGTAAATGTTATTAAGTATAATAAGCTTTCTTTCATCTCTTCACAGGTTGAAGGTAATACCTAAACTATACAAATTCCATTTAAAAAGTTCATGTCAGATACTGCATTGTATACTGGTGACATCTTTTACCTGCTGTGTATGTGGAGCATTTTATTTGTGAGGGTTTTTTTGTAAAGCATACGTAATGTTGGCACTTGCTTTCCTGAGAAAGCCTTTCAATCTTTTATTCTCTGTTGTGCCAGACATCTCTGCCTGCATTTATACTGAAAACAAAGGTCCCACAATTACAGAAGTTTTGAAAAATGACTAGAGAAAGGAATCGATGACATTTTCAGGAGAAAATACTTCATTGTTCTTTGCACTAGAGAAGTTTCCAAATGCAAGTATTGTTTAATTTAATCCCACAGTATCATGGAACAACAGAGTTATTACCACATATGCCCCAATGCATTTAGTTTCCTTTCTATGCAAAAATTCTGCAGGTCATTTCTGTTTGAATGGCCAGTTCTTCATGTGGAAAGAAAGCTCAGACAATGTCTTATTGAATAAAACAGGCTTGTTTCATGATTCATTACACCTCTTTTTGTCCTTATGTATAAGCCAGCTCCTCTCAGTTCCATACCAAGGCCGAATGCACAATGGAAGTTGAGCAGAGCCATAAAAATAATGCTGAAAATTCTCATGCATACAGTAAAATGCTCAATAAAAATAAGAACATTTTGCAGAAGGTACTAATAGTCTCCATTTTAGAACTGATTTTTCATTCTGCATAAGCTCATTTTTCTTTGTACTTAAACAAAATGACAGATGTTCATAAAAACGGTATTAAGGATTCCTTTTGGCACTTCTGTTTAGTGTTCTCATTTATTACTCTTCTGGTAATAGAGTATGCAATGTTATTCTTATGAAACCGGGATCATCAAAATTGCCAGGTGTCTGATGTGTGATCATTCCCTCTATATGCAAAGCAAAGTGTTTCCAAATGCATTAGTCTAGTGAATTCTATGCTTACGGCTCAATTCTTCGGAGTGTTGTGTACTTTGATTATATACACCTTAACTCTATGAGTTTAATGTCAATAATGTTCAGCCTCCTGTAAGATTGAGCCCTTGAAGAAAAAGAAATTCTAATTGTGATTCCTATAGTGAATAGGTTTGTGTTCTTGAGCAAATCTATAAACTTAGGTTCCAAACTATAAAATCCATTCACATTTTCAAGCTCTAAGAAACAGTCTTTCTTAACAGAAATGCTGGGCTGCAGATGAAGTTTGCAGTAAAGTCAGTGGCAATAATAGCTGTCTAAATATAAAGCTAGGCACTTAATTTAAGATGCCTAGAATTGGTGCTGCTTGTGCAATCTTTCGCCTATGAATGATTTACACTGTTCCTCTTCCCCCCACATCTACCCCTCCTCCCTCGAAAAAGAAGAAAGAAAAAAAAAAAAGGAAGAAAAAAAGCTCAGATCCATTCATTTCAGCAAGTGGACCTCTCTATGGATAGATCAGGTTATGGTGTGAAAGACAGCAGCAAGCACGACAGAAAAGTTGAGAAACATGTGGTAAAGGAGGCAGCTGATAGCTAAAACCCACTATATACACACACCGCATATGCACTGTACATATCCATGTAACACCTCCTTTATGAAGCTAGCAAGTAAATTTTCACGGTTGGTAGAAGAACAGGACAGTCTGACAGGAGCTGTACAGACATTCAGTGGCAGCAAAAGAAAGGGGACTCTCGGGGGACTCCTTCCAGCCTCCGAAACACCATTTGCTCTACTAGGGAAACCCTCTTTGTGCTTCCCCGCGTTTTCTGCCTTCTGCTGCACTCAATCTAGCTAGTTCCTTTCCTGTTTCCTTGTCCCAGCCTCAGTCTTGTCACCTACACAGTCCGCCTTCTAGTTCACCTTCTTATTTCCCTTCCCCACGTACCCTTGCACCTTGTGCAAGCAACCCCAATGCTCCAGCACGCCCGGCCCCTGACCTCCGGTGCCTGGCCACCTCCATTTCCGTTCCCCCTCCTCATCGTAGCTTCACAGCATCTCTGTTCCCACCTCTCTGTTCTCTCGACATCTCATATCCCCCATTTCTACTGGCTCCAACTCAAAGAAAACCACTAGCAATAAAATACTTTACGTGTAAAAGAGAATGCTATTTTAGCTGTTCCGAGTCTGTAACTTTCTACATATTTCAAGTGCTATCGTATATTTACGGTATTTTCAGCTCAGCTACATTCTCCTTTCTTACAGGGCAAAACAGCTCCTAATGACTTCAGTGTCACTATGAGGATCACATTTATTGGCATATTTCTGGTTTTGAATAAACTGTAATTTTATTGCCTTAGCCACAGGGCAGTCAAATGGTAACAGATTAACCAATCACTACTTTAAGAGGGATAAATCTCTTTACCTCCCAAATAACAGAGAGATCCTGCCTCCAGCAACCTCTGATCCTTGTCTAAAATTTTTTACCCCTTCACCAAGAACTGAACAAGAATTTGTTAAAACAAAGGAGTTTGTGAGATGTATCATAGCGATGAGGAGTAGTGAGGAGGAGGCTGGGGGTGGAGAGAGAAATCTCCTAAGATGGATCAGAAACAAACTCCGTTAATGGCAAAACTAGTTAGAAAATCCCAACCTTCATACCTTTGTTCCTGCTGTCTCCATGAAGGTTTTCATCCCTTCATTTATCCCACTTTAGAAACCAACTAATTATGTGACCACAGTCTGAGTGAGAAAGCATGAAATTAAGTAGAGGATAGAAAAAAGCAGTGTAATAAAAAATTTATACTTAATTTTTAGAATATGATTACTATTGTAATATGAATCAAAATTAACAAAACTACTTTGGAGTAGCATGGCTTCTCCCTCCATCCACCCCAGTGTAACATAATACAAAATTAGAACAAACCAGAAAAAATACTAAAACGAAGGAAAAAATCTAGATAAATGCTGCAAATCTTCAGATTGTAGTCACTTAAGAAGAGAAATTAAATACCATTACTAGAGTACTTTGAAAACCTCAGGTGAAAAGAAAGCAGAAGTGAAAAGAGCGTTATGTATCAGGATGTCCTGTATTAATCCTAAAAAATTCACTTGTGAATTATATGAACAAGATTCTGCAATTATCCTCTAACACATTCAACGTTATGGTTGGACATGCTCTGTATTATTTTTTCAGTACAAACTTTGCAAAGTCAGAGGCCCTGTAAATGAGCAGAACATCTGGATGCTTATAGAAGACCTGAGCAGTATGTGCAATCCAAAATCAGTCATCCAAAGGTGCACGACTCATCTTTGCACTGGTCAAAAAACCTCCAGGACCTACAGACAGGAAATATTCTGTTTTCTCTTTCTATTATTGGTATATCTCAGCTGCAAAACAAAGATCCAGATTTGTGTACAGCTAAGTAAAGGATTTAATCTGAGGCCAAATCTCTAGTTTATACGTAATTCACCTTTTGCCACCACTGAAGTCACGGAAGATATGTTTCTCCATTCAACAGGGATAAAATTAAGCAATTAAAAATGACTCCAACATTTCCTGCACTTTAATCTCCACGTCATCCATCAGTCTCATTCATTTAATGACAAAAATATGTTCTTCCTTCATTGTTTACATATTCTTCTTGTTACCGCTTTTAACCTAGCAAAGTAATATAGCTTTCTTTTCACTCCATGTCAGATAACATTGTGTAACCAAACCCTGGGTTTGGCAAGAAATGAGAGATTTCTTATAAGGCTGTAAGCTTATCAAGGGTAGCTGTTGCAGCGTTGCCCTTGCCTCTGTTTTGTGAGCATTAATTATCATCAGTATGAGGGAAGAGAAGCACAGTAGAGTTCCCTTGCTTTGGGAGGTCTATCCCCGATAATGACTTAAAGGCAAAGTTACCTCAAGCTTGAAGGGCAAATTTAGCACATAACAGTTATGGGGAAATATTACAAATTGTTCCCCACTTTACAGCCTGTCTCCTTGATGAGGTTATTACAGCGTAAAACTGAAAAATCAGAGGTTAAAATAAAACCCTTCCCCCTGTGGGCCGACAACAGCTTAAGACCAAAATAACTTATTTGATTTTTGTCATTCCATACGAAAGAGCTTCCTTTCTTTCCACAATTTTATACTCCTCTATTTTTTTTACTAGTCACAAGGTAGATTTCAGTGTCAATCTACCAGTTTTACAAGCTGATTGATGCCAAACTCTGTGCCAACTGCTACCCAGGGAGTTACAGTTTACTCCTTCTCAGTCGTGAAGTGTGAATTTAAGGGCTGTGGTACTGTGTCAGCAGTGGTGCAGAAGTCTTCCAAGCTCTCCAAAGCACACACAGTGGGAAGAATACAAGACGATGTCCAGGGTGAGGAACAAGAAGAGACGTGGAAATCTCTCAGGCATACCCTGGGTGGGATGGTGGTTAGACTGGTGGGCTCTAAATCTTTTCATGGCTGGATTCGTGCCTCACCACATCAAACCCGATTATTTTGCGATGAGCAGATACACTTAGGAGACGGTCACCTTGCTGTGTTTTGACGATTTCTTAGACTTAACTGCTGTTTCTACATTTTTCTTCAATACATAAGCTTCACCTCCCAGCACGTATCATACTTCAGATGCTTTTGGGAGTGGTTTGGTTCTTCCTCCCCGTTTCTGAGGAAGAAGGATGTAGCAATTAATTACTTTGCAAACACACAATCATCTCTGGTCATCTATCATCTATGTAGTGTCTCTACTTTATTATGGTTAATGTAAGTCAGTAGACACATGGGTCCGTCATCCATCTCTGTAAAACATCTCTATAGCAAAATGCCTGTGGGAGAAGATGTACATAAAGCAGACTTTTTGTCTGAGGGCATTCAAATCCGTCATAAAGTCTAGCTTTTTTACTCATGAGCTACACCGATTCCTATGCATTACGGCCCTCACAATGAACAAAACCGGGGGAGTGAGAGTGGAGTTCAGCAGTGGTTACAGTCTGCAGAAAGTTCATAGCCCACAGCATCTGCACATAAATAACAGGTCCTAATGGTTGAAGGCAAACTGTGTCCGTTTGGGGATTTCAGAGTAAATTGCATCCTGGGCCAGGGCTCTGACAAGCACTCGTCGCACTCAGGACTTGAGGACAAAATCTCGTGACCTTGGGCACAGGAGAAGGTCACCCAGCCTGCAGCTTGAACTCTGAAGCTTTTTCATTCTCCTGCACATTATGAGCTGCCCTTGCTATACCAGGGGCACATGCTGGTACGTTGACCTTCATTCTTTTATTTTCCAAGCTATGTAGCACATTAGTAGAGGAAAGCTAATGCAATTGGCATCAAAGAACTTACATGCCGTCTGATGGGCTGGCAAGCTGCCAAGCCTCTAATCCACCGTGTGACTGACAGGACTTCAGTCCCCAGGAGAAAGTGATTTTTAACACAGTTTTCTATTTCTCTGAAGTTATCAGCAGTTTCATTCAGATCATACCGATCAGATGCCTTCAAGGTAAGTGATTATTTAAGGAATTATTTTCAATGAGAGCCTTTGGTCCTAGTGTTCGTTCTGATAGTAGTTGGAAGGAAAAAAAATTACACTTTGGTTCTCTGATGTTGAGCTTCTTTGTACCAGCTAGCGCCAGATGAGGCTTATGCCAAAAAAAAAAAAAAAAATAGTTTGGGCTCTTTATATATTAAAAAAAAAAGAAATTAAAAAAAAAAGAAAGAAAAAACAAGAAAGCAAGGTTCACAGCTAAATATGGTATACATGCCAGGGGTCACCTAAGCAGGTGAAGCCAAATCAATATTAAAAAAATGTTATATCCTTACACTGCAGTTTAAAACACCACCTTGTATTACAGTTGCATCCATGGTGTTTGCCTACCAAGTGCTCAGAAAGGAAGGAAGGAGAAGGATGCCCGGATTCAGCAAAGCACTGCAGCATGTACTAACTTTCCTCATAAAAAGTGTCCTGAAGTCATAAAATTAAATCACCTCAATGGCTTGTAATAGGACTTTAACTCTGCTAAAGCTCTGAGGTAAATCTGCCTAGATCTTTTCCTTACAGTGTGTTCACAGAAAAGACAGACAGTCTCAAAACTAAAAAGGCGAAATATCATTAGAATAAGAACCGGAATAATTAAGTCTTTAGGACAGAGAGAATTCAAAGGGATTAGGTAAGACAGAAAGCACATGAAAAGTGGTTTTAGGAAAGAATTCCCCCTTCCTCCTCTGCCCTTCCGGGCTGTTCCTCTCCCCCAGGCTTGGTGTAGCTTTCTGGATCGTGGCAAGCACTGCTCGGCCCCTGAGCTCCCGACGAAATTTCCTTGCAGCCAGCCAGAGGCCCGGGGGTTGTCTCTTCCCAGCCCTGCTCAGCACCAGTCTCTTCTTCCTGTGCTGTAGGCTCTCCCCTCGCTCACAGTCTTCCCCCCCCGCCCTCCGTGGGGTCATCCCCTGCCTTCCCTCTGCCTCACCCTGTCTGTAGAGGAGCGTATCGTACAAATGGAACAAACGAGCTAGAAAAGCTGCCAGGAGGCCTAATCCAGGAACCCTCCCACGCTTTGGTGGCCAAAATTTCTCAGTGAAGCATACGCAGTGCAACCATAAATCTTGATCCCGGACCTGTAAGGAGCGATGCTCTTGTTTAAATCTATGCCCCTCGGAAGTCCCATCGATTTCAAGAGGATGACTTAGGCGTGTGAAGTAAAGCACATACATTTTGCGGGCTGCAGGTTTAGCTTTCACAGGAAGTGATAAAGGAGATTTACAGCATTGCTTTTTCACCTGGGTTTTTACCCCATTTGTCCAGCTGGGTAGAAAAATGACCAAAGCTACCCAGTACCTATGGTGAGTGTTTGAACAGGCTTTCACTGCACAGGAATATGAACGAGGTAAAAACTATCTGAAGTTCTCGTATTTACACAGAATTTATGCTCCTTTCCTTTCTTTTTAATGTCCCAACCGAGGGGGTTGGGTTCCCAACCAAGACAATGATCCTCTTAGACCGAGCATTGAAGAAATGACTGATGAATGACAAACCCTGCCAAAATACCTTGCAACTTAAATATGAGATGCAAATGAATGCAAATATGCACCCTCTGCTCCCAGTTACACAAAAACAATCCATTCCAGATCCTGTATTTCCATGGAGTTGGTTTTGCTGATTTTTTCTACACAGTAGAGAATAAATAATTAGGCAAAAATCTGGTTAAAATTCTCTAAGCAATATTCATTTATCTACATCGCAGTTATCTTGCCTTCTAATTTACTAGTTAAGCTCTTTAATATATACTTTACAAAGTCTGAAATCCAGTGCAAGAGAATCAATTTTGGTATGAGAGATTCAGCCGAGGCATTTGTTAGGGTTGGTTTTTTTTGGAGTGATTAAATACTTAGCGTAATCTGCCATCAAATTATTTTTGGAGTTTAACACGATTTCTAATTCTGCCATGCACTCTGAAGCATACAAAAGATGTTATATAAATCAATATATGATCATATGGATTTTATTCATGCTTTGAGTATTAGGGGTAACGGGGGGGATGGGACGACAGAAAAAAGGTAGACTGATACCTACGTTTTCCTGCCAGAAAATAGTGCAGCTTCAAAAATTGTTTGGGAATAAATAAAAGCTAGCCTCAGGTGCACTTTTTATATTCCCAGAGATGGTTTTGAAACATAATAAATTATTGGAAACAGAGGCTTTGCATCCAGCAAATTAAGTCCAAAAGCCCTCCAAGGCCAATACCACTTACGCTCTTCACATTACTGCCAAAGATAAAGCATTCATTAAGGCTACATACTAAAGATAACACAAGCATGTGCAAAATATCAAAAGAAGCTGGGTCTTTTGGAAAGAATTGAAATTATCTATTTCCATTTCTTTAGCATGTGTGGTAAACTGCTTTTAGATATTGTTTTCACAACCTATACAAATCAATATTCTCCATTTAAAACGTCTAGACCGCATAAATATACGCAAAAGACTGGGGAGAATGTACTATCTGAACTCAAATCCAAGGTCAGATAATCTCAGCTGAATGCAGCTGGAAAAATTCCAGTCCCTATGAACGCAATGCTAATAAATTGCATTGCAGAATGCGCTGTGTAAAGAGAATGTTAACTTCTTTCTTCCTTAAACACAAATTGGATCCATTTTACACAAAATGTATTCACTGAAGATTTAGCTCCATTATGCTGCATCATGTCTAATATTCCATAAAGTATATTTTGAAAAGAACAATTTGTTTTCTAATATGCCTAATGGAATGTGATTTATGATCCTAAACACAAATTGGTCAGCATGCTCAAGATGCGTCTCTCTGCAAACTGGTAGAACTTGTTTTAAAAAGATTTTTCACTTGAACTGAAGCAAAAATTAGCTGAGTAAGTCCTCCTTAAGAAGTGCATAAAATCATGTGTCTAGATGGCAGTGAACTTGACATTAAATGAATTTAAAATTTAAGGGGAAAATAACACATTTTATATGTCTAATAATTTATAAAGAAAAGGACATGGGTTTAAATTTTCCTTTTTGTGACAAACTGTAATTGTTCCTTTGACACAGTATAGTTTAAATTTATGGTTGCAATGAATGTAGCATCAGAAAAATAGGCCTGAAGAGCTCAGTTAAGTATTTATAGAGCTACTAGAATTATCTATATTCTGCTTTAAAATTTTGGAGTACATACACATTAAATTGTAACTTTATCACCTTTTCAGTCTAGTGAGTAAGGTTTTAAGTTGTCACTCATAGGCTGATCTTTTTTATTACTTCAGTTCTTTCAAGTACTGGAAATGGAAATGCTTGGCATTATTATACAACCAAAACTGACTTGCACTCATCAGTAGCTCTGAGATCTACACCTAAACGCAGGATTTTTTAAATGTCAATTGAACCTCGTGATCTAGGATTTGAGGCAAAAAAACACAAGCACATAAAGAAAAACATTCCCATGTAGCAGGAAGAACAGACATGGAAACTAAAAACTATAGACATTGTCTGAAATGCAGCGAAGCAACTGGGAAGACTTTTGCCTGCTTACATGGCCTTTGGTTTAGACTCTATCATACCTTCACATGGTGCTGGTTAGCCTTAGTAATGGCTTACCTAGGACTTAAGGGAGAGCCACTATAAAACCTGCAGTAAAAACCAATTCTAAAGTGACCAGCACTTGAAATGAAAAACCTTTTATTTCGTATCTGTTCTGATTTGTAAAATTATAGAACGATCACTTACAGCTGCATTGTGTTTACAATACAATTTAAACAAAAATTTCACAGAATTTAAAAACCTTGTGCCTTCTTTTGAAAATTTGTTCACATTTATCACTGTTGGAATACTAGATTATAAAATCATTTTCTAAGACGTTAGTTCCAAGTGAAGACAAAATCAAAAGTATCTTACCGAAGATCGTCAAAGGAATTCTGGTTGGTAAACGCCAAAATTATTTTGAAATTATTTTAAAAGCAAAAGTTAGAAGTTCTGCAATATAATCTTAATCCTTCTTATATTGAAGGTGTAACCTAAATAAAGACTGAGTATTACCTACTTTAAGTTACCAGTGCAATGGAAAGTCCACTTTCCTGCATTCCTGTTAAGCACTACTACAGTTACTCTGCCACAGCGGTACCGAATTCTGAACAGCATACACTGAAAACTAGAATGTTAAGAAATAGCACTGAAAGACCAGTTTGTCAAAAGAACGATTTATGAAGCCACATTTGCACTAGGCTACAACGATACATGTATTTCAATGGATCAGATTTCAGGCAGACTGTCAAAAATCAGTATTCCACTTGAAATAGATGTATTTTGCCAACATCAACAAGAACGTATGAGGGAGTTTTCTCTCCCCCCGCAAAGTTCCTAAGTGCCAAACTAAGATAAGCAAAGAAACCAAAGCTGCAGTCCCCTTGGTATAAATAAGAGGTAGCTGCTGCCAGGCTATCGGTGCTGCTGTCACTGAGGGTCTCTGACTTCTGTATTAACTCTATCCATTATTTTAAAAAAATATCTTGCGTCTTGCCACCTCTAGGGAAAGCTAATCTGTTTAGTTCTTAGACTGTGTGTTTGTTTATATCACATAAATACATTCTAATAACTTCAGTGTAATAATTCCAGGGAGCTACTGTACTTGGGTAAGGCCCTGCATTTATTTTGTATTTCTGCACATTGAGACTGAAGAACACATAACTGTGTGTTAGTCCTATGCTTTCTATGGGGAGTCATAGCTGCTGTTGTACTGTTCAACATTTTGATCAAAGGTTGTTAATTTTTTTTGCACCTTTAGGGACCACAGGCTCTCTTACCAAGTTGAGCTGATACCACTGCAGGCTCAAAATCCATTTCTTTAGAGAAGGCATCAGACTCAGACTGATAATGAACCTTGATTTTGTAACAAAAAAATCTAAACCTATGCTGTGCCAAATTCTAGTTTTATGTTTCAAATGCAATGGCAACTATGCATTGACCAGTTCCTGTCAAGAGACATGAGTGGGCAGTTTCCAAACTATATTACAAAACTCCGCAGTAGGACCCGAACTTAAGTCTGTGCTACTTTAAGACCTGACTTTATGAAATGCTGACCAGTGCCAGTGTCTCAGAGCATCCGATTCCCAGTGGGTCCAGCCCCCTCAGTGAGACCTTCACAACACACCAGAAAATGTCAAACGCTTTCAGACTCAGATGCTTGCTCCGTATCCTCCTACGAGTCGATTAGTTCATCATCATGACAACTTGTGAACTTTTGATGCTCTACAAACATTCTCCAAAGATTAAATCAAGGTCATTGTACTCGTATCTGGTTTTATTCTAAACCACAGCAGATGTGAAGGCAGGTTGTACAAGGTACTCATTTTAAAGCACTCTGTCACTTGTCATTTATTTAATCTACTAACTGAAACAAACTAATGGAATAGTGCAAGAAACATCCTCAATATATGAAGAAAATAATCTGCTATTTCAAATATATATGTTATGCAGTTACGTAACAAATTGTAAAGCATAATCACCACAATCTGTAATAAAATCCTTATAAAAAGAAATGAGATCAAACTACAAAGTATTTTCTTGTGAAGAAAACGTGAAGATCTGTTAGCTACCCCATTTTTGAACCTGCATTGAGTCCAGACTGAAGGGAGCTATAGTCTTAAACGTAACTTCTTTATATTAAGCCTCGTATAACCAATGCAACAATGGAAGTATATAGGAAAAAAAAAAAAAAAAGATCAAAGCAGAAGGGATTTTGGATTTCGAGATGAAATGAAGAGCAACCAGTGGATCTTTAAATGGAGGTAAGGTCAAATGAATTATAGTAAATAGCAGAAATGAATTTAATAACTTCTGATTAAGCTGAATCCATAATGAAGGGAAGCCAACCAAATGAACATTTAGCTACATACATGTGAAAGAAACAGCTGGCTCATATGTATAGCTCTATCACTTACAAAACATTTCCCATACCTCTTTAGATACACAGAATTATTTCAATTCATATTCTAATATATATTATACTACAGACATAACAGAAACATAGAATACGGTAGAATAAACTGCCTTTCATTTGACCAGCCTAACAAAGACAATAGCCAAAACAAAGGCACTAGTGACCTTGTATATAGAAAGTTTCCCTGGTTCTACACATCTGATAGAAACATCTACTCCCAGAAATACAACAAAGTGCAATAAAGTGTGGCCTTGCCTCTGAGTCTGCTTAGGAATTTAGTGTAGATTATCACTTAGAAGAGTCCTGACAAAGCAATCAGTCGATATAAAACCGCTCTCCTTGATCAAAGAAGTTTTGTAATGTGTTTGCAAATTCTCTCACAAAGTACTCCAAAAATGGTCATGGACATGTGTATGTAGAACCCTTTCTTGCCTTTGTCATTTGGAGCATTCAGCAACTAATAGTACAAATAACTTAATCAAAATGGCAGGCCAAAAGCAGTAAGAAACCAAATGATATATTTTCAAGTTCAAATTGCAATTAACTTTGTATAGTACTTACAGAATTCCGCCTCTAAGAAACAGAGCATGCAACAGATGGGCTTCAATTTGCTACGGTGAATAGCTATCACTTCAGGTGTGGAGCAAAGTGGGGGCTGCAAGGTAAAGGAATTTCTTCCCCCATAAACCTGCCTGCTGAAAAATTATGCAAAGCAACGCACAGCAGTCTCTGAACACTTGTGCAATCACCCAGCAGTGGTCAGTTTAAACGCTGGGAGAAGAAAGGCACACCTTGGCTGCCACTGCTTATTGCAAAAGTAAAATGTTCTCCCGCAAGAAATCTTGAGCCTAAAACCCTTCCCTGGCTCAACCTCACTGATCAAGAGAGAGATAACAGAAACAATAAAACTATATGTTTGTATGTGTGTGAGCCATCTGAAGCCCTGGAGAACTGCAGGTTTAATCCAAAGCAGCAATTTCATGCAGCACTGAACTCCGGTGAATGTGGGCTCATCCTTAACATTCCCAATGTCAGAAGCATTACATTTACTATCAGGTTTGGATGAGATATGTGCATGTTGATTGAATTAGGCAGCTTAGTTACCTCCTGATGGCAAGAAGGAAAAAGAGAAGAAGAACGAGAGCTACCCTGTGCCACTGAACTGGCTGGCATGTACCCAGATACACCGTGCTACCAGCAAGCCGGGACTGTCATGATGGGTATCAGTAGTGAATAGTGAAAGAGCACAGGTCTGATGCAGAGTAATTCTAAGCAAGACACATACTCAGAGGAGCAGAAACTTTCAGTTAGAAAGCTCAGCATTGGCCAATGCATCTCCAATTTTTGTGAGAACAGCTCCAAAACAACTTGAACGATAATGCACACAACCGCAAGCTGCAGTACGATTTATGATCAAACCAGGCTCAACCTTATTTTATAGCTGCCATATGAGATTTTATTTCTGGAAAGAAGCAGCATTGATAAAGAGGTTTAATTGTCTGTCAGCATGCCTTATGCTGCAGTTACTTCATTTACTTCAAGCTTGAATCTCATTACTACTTCAATTCTCCCGGTTCCCCTCCATCTCGAGGTAGGTGCTTAATTAGAGCAGCCCTGGTAATGCAAGCAAATACAGCAGACTTTCGCTTTTTTCTCCTGCTGTCATCCTGACAAATCTAATAGACTATTGATTTTCCATCCTCAAAGAGATCAGGCTCCACTTTTACCATTCAATCATGATATTAGCTGTCCATTAACTCCAATTCCCTGGCCTGACAGCTTGTGGACACCTCCAAGGCTGTTCAATCAGCCAGTCAACACCCAGACAACAACACAATTACAAACCTCTTTTAGACCGTAGCCCAGGTCTTAACCTTCCACTTTCTCTTGCTTCCTGAGAAGTTTCTGTTTCTTTTTTTTTTTTTTTTATATTTCTTATTTGTCAACTTAATAATGCTATTGCTTATTTAACTACTGCACTTGAAAGGAAACATATTTCTGATTGACAGGATGATTGTGTTATTCCCTGGCAAAATCATCATTTTTAAGTGAAATTATTCCTCCACCTCTGCTGCACCTGCAATGGCTTGAAACTAAAGCAAGCACTATAAACATTTGTCAGAGGAAATAAATTTGTCAAATCTCAGAGTTCTTCATTAACTTCAGCTGTGCAATTTACCCTGCCGTTTCAAAAATCAGAGTCAGGAATGATTAGTCCACTAAAGAGACCACTCGGTATTTGGTGAAAAGAAAGGAAGAGTGATAATTTTGTGGTTTCCCTTGCTTCTTAGCCAGTCCATTTTATGAAACTGCAAGGAATGGTCAAGAATTCTCTGACAACTGTTCTTCCCTCCAATATTTTGGCATTAAAACATACATTTAGCTACATTAAGTCCACATTATTGATATACCTGTTCTTTACGTACATTAAAGCCCCAAGCTTTTTCATTTCTGTTTTGTAGCTGCTGACAATCACGAGTGCTTATCAGCCCATGGTATTTCTGCCAATTGCAAAATGAACGCTCCAAGTATTTCACTCTGAGTTTTAATAGCCTGTAACAACTGTGGCAGGAATGACCTCAGTTTGTTAAGCACAGCCATGCAATTTGGCATGAATGCAAAGAAAACACTTGTAGCTTATGGGAATATCCTTATATAGATAAACTGCGTACGGAAAAGTAATTGCTCATGATAATCTGGTCTATGAGAATGCAGCTTAAATGCTATTTTTCTGGTTTAGACCAATAGATTGACAAAAAGAATCAGCTTTCCTTGGTTTTATCTCTAATCACAATGGAAAACAAGACTCACGTGATATTCTTTAAAGCTTTTCGTTTGTGAGATTTTACGAGAAATGAGGCATTTTGGTGTTCACTTAACTTCTGCCTGCCACACTACATTTGACTTCAAATATTTTGCAGCTGAAATTCTAACAGGTACCTAACTCTGTAGAATTCCACCTGTATAATGCCACCTTTAATTACCTGATGATGACATTGCATGGCATTCTCACTGCATGTACTAGGGGATGCAGTCAAGCAACAGTGATCACTTCGGATAAGGTACGTCATACGTGTGGAAATTTTTCAGTTCTTTGGTGAGGGGATGTGCAGGTGTTTCAATGTGAATTATCATTTAACTTTAATGAACAAATGACTGGTTTTACATAACTCATTTTGAATACAGTTCAATTTTAAACAATAGATACACTCTCATTTATTACTGGTAATATTGTTAATAAGAAATCTGAAGAGTTTTAACAGTGCATATTCAATTAACTAGTTCTGTAAACAGATTTTCTGTTCCATCCCAGAGATCAAGGATGTAACTAATGCCACTGGCTATATTACACTTTATGCGTCCTACGATCAGATACTTACTAGGTCTTCCAATCTGGCCAAATTAATACACCTCAATGGACAGAGTTCCTGTCCTCTATTAATTTCTCCCTAGGATACTTCAAAAAAGAACTCTTAAACCTAGCAAAGCATGTTTCTGCACTGTGATGGAGAAAAATATGAACTGGGAAGAATGATTCTGTCACAATAAACCCATTTATATTCTAAGAAGCTGATTTTATCAAGGCATAGAATACTAATTTACACCATACCTGAACCCTGTGGTAAATATTTGACCGACTGCAAAATTACTGTCATCCCTAAATTGCACAGCAGGTCCACTGAGATATTAATAGTAGTTTATCAGCTCCCTTAAACACCCCTCAGAGTAGACTGAATTTAAGATAATCATGTGGTGCCACTACATACAGTTGGCAAAATTCACAGACTATATGCAAAATGATGGAAATGAAACCTATTTACCCTCAGATTTTGATGTATCTTTCACACCTCACAGCCTAGCTGAGGGTAAACGGAGGCTGTTTAATTTTTGTAACATCACGTTCCCACAGATCTCAAAGGATCAGTTCTAAGTAGGTCTGCAGGAGATGTACTCTTAAATTAAAAGCCAGTGTTCGCAGATACTACTGATTTGATGTCCAATCCAGCACTCTGTCCTCATTCATGGACATTACAGAAGGTTAGAATTTGTGTTAAATGAGATTTTCCTCTCCATAATGGAGCCAGACAGGAAATGGGCATGATGTGTCACCCTTGATGACACTGTGCCTGCTTACTCCTGAGAAGAGTTCAGCCTCTAAACCACTGCTATAATGTCCTTGGTGAATTATACAAAGTTTGACTGTGTAATGCATTGAAAATATAAAATGTACACTAGTGTAATCTCCCCAGAATATCAACAACACAAAGTCCATATTTTATTACTTTCTATATAGATTCTTCTTCATTCAAGAGACAGTTATAGTTTGAGAGGACTTAAACTTCCAAGGGAGTAAGTAACGTTGAGCATTTTTCCACCAAGCATCTCTAACAACTCCTCCTGCAGCTGTAGGCTGAGCCTCTGACCTGAAAGTCTCGTGTAATTCTGGGGGTGCATCTCTGCAAAAGTCTAAGGTTAGCCAACCCAGCAGGCTCCATAATGTCTGATTACTCCATTTAGCGCAGCAAATTTGCCCAATTCACTAATTTTGATTCTTTTGTTGCATGAAGGACATAGCCAGTTTAGATAGCCTCCAAGAAGTGATGCCCTGCTTCTGGTGAAGAGCTACAGAAGAACTATGGGTGAGTTAATAAAGTGGTCTCAGAAAGAAATTAAATTAAAATCTTAGTGATCAGACATGGAAGCAAGACAGAAGAAATTTTGCATACAGAAATTAACTTCAACCAGAAAGCAGACTGAAGATGAATCTGTTTGGTCTGTTCTACCACTCCAAAAAAAGCTTTTATTTTAGCAACGAGTAGGCTCTCTGCCGGCACCCGGCCCTCTCTCACAAGCATGTGATAATCTTCCTTCCCTCCCTCTCCTCTTTAGCAGTTTACTCCCTACTGATTTCCATTTTGATCTTTAGACACTTATTCCCATTCCTTCTTTGGCCTCATCTGAATCATTCTTGCAGGACTAACCTGGGAACCTGCAGTGGTCACTGTAGCTTGGTACAATCAAAGTAATCATAGCTTTTTGTTAAACACTGTGGGGGTTAATTGTAGTTGAGGCACTTCTAATTGAATGTGCCAAAGAGGAACCAATTTAGGACTTTAAATTTTCCTTGTTTGCAACGGTGCATCAGTTCAAAGTTTCAGGCGAGGAAGACCGAAGATTGCATGGCAGCAAAGGAGCTTGGAGCAAGGTGGAGAAAGCCTTGGTCTGCTTTCTGACTAAAGACTAAGATATTTAAATATCTAAAAAGACAGTAAAGGAAAAGACGCCATTAGTTCTGGTATAATTAATGCCTTTTTTTCCTCATTAAATCTTGACTGGATCATTGAATATAAAAAGCCCAGAAACTTGTATCTTTTTTTCTAGAAGGGCCTGTCTTGGGGCCAGAGAAAGGCTGTGTTGGCCAGCCAAAGAAAATCTGCTTATTAGATCGCTGACTAATCCTTAGTAACTTTGTAACCTTTAGATCCACTGACATTATCTTTGCTCAGTCTTCAATCAGGACAGAGGTTGGTGCCACCAACGCACTGTTTTATCTGAGACAAATTAAACAGGCCCATATAAACACAATTTCATTGAAACTGCTATGATGACCTATATATATGGGAATAGATTTTGAAACGGAGATGTAATTTCAAGCAGTAATGATATTAGCTCGCCAACAAATCTACTCATTATGCAACTCATTCAAATAATTAAAAAAGTCACCGTTCTTTGATTTATGTAAAAATAGCCTTTATGTCCATTTATACAATTTTTAGTATACATTTATAATCAGCCTTCAGCCTGATTCAATAATCTTTACGCAGATTCAGTAGTGCTTTCTTAAGTAGGCACAAAGTCAACAGGACTACGGGGGTGCTTAAAGGCTACCAAAATGAGCTAAGGTTAAAAAAACCCAAACCTGAGCCCAGAGAGAAGTCTTCACTGAAAGAAGCAAATGTGTAATTAAAGTTACGGTCTCATTCAGAGACTGAAAAATTAAAAGGAGGGACTGTTCTAAATAATACATTCTGTTTCTAAAAACTTTGCACATAGTCCTTTTTCATCTCCTGACCTTACCGTAAGGAAAATTGCTGTATCTCTTTTAATAAAAATTACATATCTCATTTGCAGCCTTCCAATCTGTTTCATCTGAAAGCTTTTTCTTTCATCTGTTCCCTGTAGGTGGAACTCCTTTTTTTCGACCTTTAATTAGGTGGTGTTGCCTTGACCACTATAGCTTAGATTTAGTTCAGTATTCTAACTCCAAAATGGCCACTTGTGTATTTGCACTCCAATACTGACCCTACAAATTTCTCTCAGAATTTGTTACAGTGTTTTAAAGAGTTGGTTTTTTTTTTTTTTTTCACCTTGTTCCAGTTCACTGGGTTTTTTTTTTTCCTAAGAAGGCCATTATCATTCCTTGACAAACCTTGATTTTATTGTCTCAGAATTCCCTGCTGCCTCTTTTGAACAACACTGAAAAAAATGGTTAACAGAAAGTACAGAGAGTTCACTTCCATCTTCTGCAATGTGCTTTTTCACACATCTCAGTACACATTTCTGAATTAGCATTGCTACAGGTTACAATCACGACTTGTTGATGTGATTTATCCACTGAATATTTCATGTATTTTTGATACTATCAATGATAAGATTTTAATGAATTGTTTACAGGCATTATCTCACAGACCAGTGAATAATTTTATCCTTCTGTGAATATGTTCAGAGTTAAAATAACAAACAAATCAAAACCCCAACAACAAATACATAGACGATATCTCCCAACAGAAGATACCTTCTGATTTCCGTTTCACTTCAGGGTGGAAACTTGGGGTCATATTTTAATGTTGATTCCTAACTTAGGGCACTGTTACTTCTTAGTGCACTTTGGTTTCAACTTTCATTTGTATGCAAATAAGCCTCTGATTTATGGCACTAGTAAAGATATTACTCAATGACTCCTATTTTTCAAAATTGCTTTCAGGCTATGTAAAATTAGATAAGCAACAATTTTCTCTGAGTCTGCGTGCTGGCAAAATCCAGTAGAGTATTAAAGCATCACCCAGCTTTGTGCTAACAATATATTTAAATTTTTTATATAAAAATCATGTTTTCAAAAGAGCTTATTTCTTTAAAAATATGAAGAAAAAGATCTATACTTTAAAGAGCTCGATATCTTTGATTATCTAGTTCGCTGGTATAATAGAAGCTGCCCAGGCTCTTCATTCACACTTTGCTTCCAAGAGACTAAGAGATTTGTAGTACTCACACTCACACTCACTCACATTTGAAACTCACACCTGAGTTCAGTCATTGGTTACAAAACTACACCTACAAACTAAAGGAATTAAATGAAAACAGTAAGTAGGAATAATGGTATGTCGTTCTTCCACAAAAATCACATTTCAAAATTGTTTTTTTCAACATAAGCAATCCAAAGTTAGTTTTATTCAGTTTTCTTTATGGTAAAACAACTGTGACATGACCTAATAAAGGATATGTCTCCGGAAGAAACTACAGAGTTAATTTTTACCCATTTAAATCACCATTTCCCATAACACCTTCTGCACCTTTATAAATTACTTGGAAACCCTGCTAACAGTCAATGTCTCAACGTTCTTCTACAATATTTAAGTTTGTACTGCACCCGTTACCTAACTATCACGATTAAGCTCTGGCTGCTTACTCATTAAATCCAAAGGAAAGGGAAAGAAGTAAGGAACAGGAGGGAGGGCAGCACAAGAGCGTTTGCTAAGGAATTTTCTTGTATTGTCCTTCCATACTGGAAGGACTGGAATGGGTCTCAGGTCTGCTGGTCTGACATACTCATTTAATTAGAAATTAAAATAATCTTTTCATGCACATACATAGTGTGATTCACAGAACCCCGCTTTATCTGTCACGTTATCCCCAGATGAAAAAATGCTGTCATTAGTTAAATGACTGCGCTTCAGATGAAATGAGTGGGCAATCGCTAATTGCAGCTCAAGGCGGAATTTTCTCACTGCCACCCTGCTGTATGGGAGGTAGAAGACGGAAACTGTGTCACCATCAAACCTGTCACCACTGCTCCAGTTCTGGTGGTTTCTGTGCCCCTGGAAGAGCCACAGAGAGGAGAGGTGGGAAAGAGCACCAGGAAAACAGCACCTCTGTCCAGCAGAAAATGGGAAATGCAGGAGTGAGCGAGTCTGTCCATCAGAAGCTTCTTTGTTTCTACCACCCATAGCTTTTACCACATCACTTCGACGGATACACAGCCCAGATGCTGAAACTGTGTGATCTAATTATGCAGAGCATTATGTTTTGAAATGAGCAATTTATATTGGAAAGTGCAGGCTGAAAATACTTTGATTTCAACGCTCCTCTAAATACAAGCCTGTCATTTATCGTGTCTATGGTGTTCCTTTTTATGAAAAAGAATTCTTGTTCTTAATCTCTTTTTTTGTTTGTTTGCTTAGATTTCCCCAGGGCAACAACCAAATTAATATGTTCCTCATGGGAAAACACACATTGGTAAAACCACTGTAGACAAATTAGGTAGATAACCTGGAATCACAGCCAAAAGTAATCAGACTGGTGCTGAGTTCTCGGACAGAAAATGTAAGTTTTGCGTTCTGTAGTATTACTAAATTAGGTTTTCCTGTATGACCTAAAGAAAGTATTGCAGAAGACTTTATACAGAGCACCCTTACCAGTGAAAAGAGATTTTCTTTGCTGAATAGAGAAAGAATAAACTTCCAGGTTTAACTTCAAAATCCATTATTTTGAAGTGGGAGGGGGAAGATTTCTCAGGACGGAAAGATTTTTCTGGGTTACAAACTCAGGTGTAGCACTAGAAGAGTATAGAATTAGGAATGCATAAATGGTACACGCTCACCTCCACCTGTTTCTTTAAACTATAGTCAGAAACGTGTCTACCTGTGAACCAATGGAGTTTTCACCTTGGGCCACGGATAGCTGAGCCACAGAACAGTAAACCATGCTGTTTCCAGTCAGCCTAAATTTCCTGTGCTCCATTATAGCCTATTATGCCAGCTACAACCCCTGAGCCACTCTAAATAAATCTTCCTCTATTTTGTACTTAGAGTCTCTAGACGTCTAAGACAGTTACACTTTCCCTCTCTTATATATTTACAGCTTGATTCTTCTTTCTTTACAACAGTGTAAATCAAGGGTCACTCCAACGAAATCAGCACATTCGTGCTGATGTAAAAGAGGCATTAGAGATATATCAGGCCCATTGCTCTGATTATGTTAAAAGACAAATCTGTTATGGCCAGACATCAGATGAGTACAAAACACCTCCTTCAATATTAGATATTGTTAGAAGTAATTCAAAGTTTTCTGATTTTTTCTCATTTTTTATGTTCTTATAAGCTACTGACGCGATATATACTTCCTTCCCTATCCTTCTGAACAGACTGAAAAGGTTTTGTTCACATGAATGTATTTACCAAGACAGATACAGAGACGTGACCACACAAAGCATGAATTAACTCAGTGTCTTATTTTATAATTAAGTGCATTCTAACATGATCCATTTACACAGAGAAGATAATTTTCTGAGTACAAGTGGGTGCTACAAAGATTATGAAGATCAGAGTATGTACATTTATAGAGAGAAGATAATTTCTTCCATTCTTTCTAGTCCAAAAAATATGACAGAAGAAAAAGATGAGTCTCAAACTGAATGAAGGGCAATTGCCAGCCGTGATGGAAAGCTTTCCAGCCTCTAGTGGCAGGCCTTCGTGACCACCAAGAACCCCCAAGAAATAAGGGGGCCTCAAGCCACATTTTACCACTTATCACATCATCCCACCATCGTAGAAGACTGCCATTAGACTACTTCTCAAACCAGCAGAACAAAAACACCCCATGAACAACTATATTAGGTATAAAATAAGGAAAGTGCATTTTATAAAATCCTTATAACATGGCTGTCTTGGTATATGACACCTTCCAGAGCACCTCTAAATAAGCATTTGGGAAAAGCAATCTGAGTAAATGGTTTTAAAGACAGGTTATTTATTTATTACACAAGACGCAACTTCTCACATTATTGCCTCAAGTAAAATGAATGCTGATAATGCTCCCGTCTCTGAAACTGAACACATTTATATTAAAAAATGTAGAAAGTACAGTATACACTGAGGTGCAATCTATTGACTGTGTCAGTAATAGCAGCTTTTTCATTTTTCCCCTTGTAATAGAAGTCATTGCTTGCATTCAGAACGTATTGTCAAGTTTTATTAATCTCAGCGCAGAGGCCATCCTGGGCCTTGAAAGCTATTGCTTTTTTTTAAAGAGATGGTACTCTTTTTCTATGGCCTACTCGAGATCTTTTTCAGATCTTTCATAAAAAGGAACCTCAAATTACAGGACAACTTAAAGCTTAGCAATCAGTGATGTGTTTAAAGTCTCTTCCTTGAAAAGCTTGAAAATGAACTATAATATTTTCAATTAAAAAAAGAGTTTCTTTGCAGGTTGGCAATCACATTGTCAGATGCTTCTTTGTCTCATTATTCTCAGACGTAAATTGATTATTAGACACTGAAGGTGGTATTCTGAGCAGAGCTGAATGCACGATCTGGAGAAAGGATTGAGAAACATCCCTCTTAGAGCTCTGTAGAAAGAGCAGTCATTTTGGTGTCTTAATTCCAGAGCTGAAATTCTGACCCTAGTGAGGTCATTGGGATTTTTGTTATCTACAGCGTTGTTTGGTTAGGTTTATTTTAACCTGTGAGTCCACACAGGAAGTATTTATGCTACAAGCAACCCTAATATAATTTGGACTGCTCCATTCCAACGCTGAAATGCCAGATAAGCCTGTACATATTGAGGAAGGGGGGAGTTGTTATAAGGTAAACTATCCATATAGTATTTGCACTTGGTTTTTCTCTAAAGGGGTAGAATGCAATGGTATAGGATACATCAGTAGCGCCTCAACAGTCATCATTTAGATTCAAACTTGTCATAAACATAAATCCTCTCCCTATTGTGCAGCATTAACTCTGTAGTATTCTTATAGTGGATGTCTGCATTATTTGTCCGTTAACCACTGAGGGATTGGAGACAGAAGATCAAGGCCTTATAACCATTTCAAATACTGTCGGCCTTCTGACATGCCCCTGACCTACCTGCATCCTTGTTTCTGCACCTGTTTCAAAAATTACTTTGTCAAGTGATTGGCATGAAAGATCCTATGCAACTCTTATTGCCATGAACAAGGACCAAACATCACTATATCACACAAATATTAATAAAATACAAGATTTTATACAGCATGTGATGCTTGAATTCAAAACCATTGATAGCAATATAGAGTGGTAAAGACACTGAAATATGAAAACACCCATTTGGTTTTGTGGCACATGTCAATAGACTGATTTACTTGTCTTTGGCATGGCTATGTGCTTCTACTTCATGCTGTCTTTGGAGAAATTATCTAAGTACTTTGTACCCTTTAGTAAGACAGCAAAAAAATTTATGAAGAGACTCGCAGTTTTGTGGCTTTACATTCAGGTGGCATAGACAGGGTTATCAACTTGTTCTTACTACTTGGATATAAAATAAAATCACTCTACAGAACTAGGTACTTGCTGCTGAAACTCAGTTCCTGTAAAAGCTTAATAGTTTGTGTGTAGCAAGTTAATAGCAACACTGAACAAGATTTCACTTGGCATCTTTCAGTTATTAAGTCATGCTGGAAATAAAAAAAGCAACTCCAATAGCAAAGTACTGAGACTTAAATCTTGCAAGTGATGTGCACAAAATGAAATATAAAACAGATACACTAATGAAATAAAAGCCAGCTCAAACTCTCTGTGAGTTAGAATTGAAATTTGATAAGCCAACAAGCGCTTATACAATAACTTTTGTGATTATTTTAGGCTTGATTTTAAAGTTTTCTTTTAAAAAGATGAAGGTAGTTTCAAAAGTTTAATTGCAAGAATCTCAGTCAAAGCAATAGGATAGAAAGCTACTATTGTGTCTTAGCGTAAAGCTGGCTAGTTGGAAGAACTCTTTGTAGGATAAAAGAATATTATGTCATTATACTAGAAGACAATAATTATTACTAAGTCAGCAGTTTCCCATTTAATAAATTTATTTGCTATTCCTTTGGGGGTGAATGTTGCTGACAGAGTCAGTTCAATCAACATACTTTCCAGGAATGTGCTTTAACATTCTTGCACCATTGCTTGCATATAGGTGGCACTAAAGGTATGCAATGAGTTATTACAATCTCTTTATTATATTCCAGTTTTTAACCTGTTTTATTTATGGTACACACTATATATAGCTCAAATATTGCCACAGTTTACTAGATTTGTTCATTTTTGCACATTCTGCAAACATGAGAGGTTATCAACTGTGATTCAAATTCCAGAAAGAAATTCTCCTTTAAGCTGGAATTCCCAAGGAGTACATAGGACTTTAGTGTCCTGTTTTCTTCTTGAAAATAAAAGCTATCCTTTACTAGACCTTTGGCCTATGAAAATCAGAATGTTTTTCTTCCACATGAATTGCAAAATCAGACCTTAAATAAATGTGTTGAGTAGCCTTTGAGAATAATTTATGCTTTTTTCAGAATGGGCTCACATAAAAAAAGAAGCCTTCTTGCAGTTAAGTAAGTGTACTTTGTTTAATACAGGGAATTGCTGTTGAAGTCAGCGAGAATTTTTTATGCCAAAGAACTGTAGAACAGAATAAATTTTGGATAATTTGACAATTCAAGTAATCAGGACAGTCTACCATGTACTCAGTTCCTTCCGGACTGAAGTATATGATGACAATACCCTGTTTTACTGTGTTATAAGATGTTGAGAAAAATTAAGATTCTGGGAAGAACTCATAGCATTAAATGCCACCAACAGCCTTTAACACTATACACTGATGGGATGACATTTTGGTATCTTTATTTTGGCCACTGCAATCCTATTTAAAATTAAATTTCCCTTAATTTATAATTTCTTTTACTTTTTAAGTTTCAGATTCAGCATTAGTAAGCATGGCACATATTGATTAAATCTACTTTGAAAGTATCAAATATGTCTTTTATTGAAACAATACTCTCATTCACACATAAAATACAGAAAATGAAATGTAGGACAATTGATTTTTGTTAATCAGTCTAGTCAGTCCCTAAAAAATCAGATCCTGAAGCAAAACAGCACAGCTGCTCAGCATCTATGAATGATATAGTCATGCTTTACACCAGAGAAAATAAGCCCAAAAGCTCAAAAATTATGTACCATAACTAGTAAGTTCATCCTCTAATAAAGCCATCTCTCTTCTATGGCCTATTTTATCCTACAGGGCAAATTTCAGACTAGTAGTTGTGGCTTTACCTAGAAGTTTTACAGCTCCACTTCCTACAATCTTACATGCCTCTCCGAGATCTGTCCATTATCAAGCGTTGTGTAATAGGCTATAAATACACATATATACACACGTGCACACTAGCATTTATGTATATCCTCCATACTATTTTGCCAGACATAGTAACAGTTTGGTAAATATGGTAATTTTAACGACAGCAATAGAATAAGGAAACATAGGAATATCGTAATTCTTACATATTCCCATTTAAAGGAATCCCTATGGCACCAGTGTTTAATTATAAATACTGACCTTTTTCCCCATTCAGTCTGTGAAACAATCTTCTATCAAGCAACTGTACATAGTAATCAAGGCAGACTTATGCATGTGATAGCTGCTGGAAATTTGTGATCAAGATCAGGGTTGGCAAAGGGGCATAGACCTAGCCAGGAATATAAAGGAGGGGTAAAAATTTATACTGCTCTTCAAGAGTTAATGAAGGAAAAGGAAAGACTACTTGTTCTTTAGTAGAGTGTCTGAATAGGAAAATTAAGAAGAATTTGGCTTTTACTGTGAACCACATCAAGACAGTCCTCACTTGATCTAGTACTGCTTTGTGTAGACACAGTATTGTTTTGCCGTTAAAGGCATGTAGGCAAACTGCAGCTTCTTAGGTTTTAAAAGAAGTCTTTGCCCGTACTAAAGGTAACTGGATAGCCCTTTTAATGGGTACACTACGGAGACTCTGGGCTAAAAAAAGGTTGAAGGTGAAGTTTTTGTGATAGAAACCAGAGATAAAACTGAGAAAACAACTTTCTGCAGAAATAGGTAGATAAGGCAAGTGAACAGACAATAACTGAACTTAATTTGCCACTTGAGCTTTGCACAGGTATAATCAGCTCAAACAGGACTCTTTAAAAGCACTTAACACTAAATGGCTATAATGTTATTGCATGGGATAAAGGTAGAGCTAATGATAAAAGCACTGTCTTCTATTGGGTGCTGTACAGATGAAATTGTATCTATCCACTAGTAAAAGCAGTAAGCCCAGGACGCTCTTTTAAACCTGCTGAGATTAAAAGTAATTTGCAAAGAGAATGGGGTGATGTCCTTAGGAGAAACTACTAGCAGAAAGCGCTGCAGAGAGCAAGTGTGCTACACAAACTGTTTCCTGGCCACAAAGCAAAAGAGAAGGGAGTCTTGAACTCCAGTTCACTTTCTAAATTCCTGAAACAACTGCTGGGGCGAGGGGAGGAAGGGGAAGATGCTCACCTGATATTAGGTCTTATCAGGCACAGAAGAAGGATATAGAATAGAAAAGAATATCTCGTTTCTCACCAGAAGATCCTTACAAACACACATGAATGACTTGATCCAAAAGGAACAAAGCAAGGATTAATGGCGTAATCAGTTAAAAATTTAAAATGTTTTTCTATTGTTTCAGATGCAAACTAGCCCACTGTGTTTGTCATATAATCAGGTATTCTGATCATAACTACTTTCCTCCTTAGGCAGCAGCAACTGCTATCAAAGAATTTTTTGACAGTCAAGAAGTACTCCCTGCCAAGCGTTGAGGGTCTTGTGTCTGATGGCTTGAGCCCTGTGAATGTGAAATACGGCGTATTTCATCTTTGTTGGAAGCTGCCTGGTACCTGGCAGCTCTCAAAACCCAATCCTTTGCTGGGAATGTCTGTCACGGCACTGCATTGCAGTGGTCATGGGGTGGCAGGAGAAATAAAAGGAAAATAAGAAAGGAGAAATATTTACTTTACTACCCAGTACTCCTGGGGTGTAAACTATCCGGTCTGTAAAACTCGCTGAATGCCATTGCAAACTGCATCTTTTTGCCATATAGCTAAAGTTTTGCTAAGATCAACGAGTTCAATATTTGGGTTTTTTGTTAAAAACAAGAGCTTGGGATTGCAGTTCTTCCTCCTTTTCTTCCAGCAAGGTAGAAGATGCTAATGTAAAAAGGCAGAACAAATGGGCTCTTTATTTTTTCAGGACAAAGAGCATTTGAACTCCATCAGTGGCTCTTTGACTGCCTTCAAAGCTTGTCCCTGACTAAATTAAAGCCTCTGCTAGCTTCTGATTTGTACTACACTGTAGGCTTTCCATTGCACTAGCAGCTAGATGCATGTACTAGATTAATTGTTACCTTACAATAATACAGCTAACGAAAAAAAATCAGATTTAAGATTTATGAAGGGCTATGTTCTCACTCGATGCAAAGTAGCATAGCTCCCTTAAGATCAATTTTTATTACGCCACTTTACAGCAGCTCAGAACCTGCCCCCTAATTCAATGAGCTAGTTCTGAGAGAAAAGTCTTAACCTTATCCTGTATAACCAGGATAGCACATTTTGAGGTCACTGATAACATGAAATAGTTTAAGTGGAATTAAAGTGATTTTGTGAAGTTAGAAAAGCACAACTCAGCAGATGAACCAGCAAAACTGGCCCCAAAGTAGGAGACCACTGATCCTGATCTCACTTAATTTAAGAGGCACTCCTGTGAAATCTGTGAGGTGATCTGAGCACAAAAAACCCCAATCACAACAATAAAGAGGAGAGTAGAAAAGTTCACAGAATGCATTTGCATGGCTATACTCCTGATGTATTGGCATTTCTTCATCATGACATTATAGTAACTGGTTAACACCTAAGCATTTACATATGGTGGGTTGGGCATTTAACATATGCCATTAAATGAAATGTACGTTTATCTCCCTTTTCCCCACTGCTCTCGCTGCAAGGCTGCCTCTCTCGCTCCTCCTGAGTGAAGAAGGGTCGTAGTTGTTGGAAGATCTTGCTGCAGGAACAGAAGAAAGTGGCCTTTTAGGCAACTGCTTTTAGATGTGGGAAGGGGTAAACAGCACAGGTTTACCCCATCTTCTTCCTGCACATGAGCATAAAGTGACAGCTAATAGACTGGCATTGTTGAACTAAAGTGAATTAATTTGCATTTTAGTCCTTTACACCTGAATTACACTTATTCTACTCATACTGGCATCATCCTAGTTTTCACTGAGGTTGTACTACAGCTAGTAAGTTTTGAAAATGCTTTAAAATCTCTCATTGATTTTCATTAAAGAAATATGAGATCACAAGAAGTTCCCTACTGATAACTAAAACAATAAGCTTGAAATGCTGTAGTGTTTTCTTTCAAGGCAAGGCAGTTTACCTTGTTTTCAGTATTTAGAAAATGAGAAAATATTTCAAGGAGATGAGCTTCACTGGAGATAATATTTCTACAGCAAGACCAAGTGCCCTTAGTGATGAGAATATCCATGAAAGAATTCACTCACAAATGCAAGTGTGCTCCCAACAATTTGAACTTTCAAGAGGGTGAAGACAGAAAGCAGAGATGAACGCTCTTTTGGACTTGTTGGAAATAAAGCTAGATTGCTAGAACTGGAACAATAAAAACTGTAAAAGCTCTAGTACACAGAAGAATCATATGCAAGGTTATTTACCATAGACACTTGCTAAAATCATAAACACAGGACCAAAGTAGCAAAGATTCACTAGCGGCTGCAAATCAGGAATGGAAAACATCTACACGCACTTTATAGAGAGAAAGAATAGTATGTGGTCAGACCCAGCTAAAGCTATATTTCATCATCTGTTTTATTCATTCATTATTTTATCATTCAAATGATGAGTTTTAAAGCAACTGTTTATTTCGTTCCCATCATTTAGAACTGTGCAGTTTGAAAGAGACATTAGGACACTAGTTAGCTAGGAGACAGAAAAAAGTGTATTAATCATAGATACAAGAAAACACATACATGCTTAGTGCGTGTAAGACGTCTGAAATAAGTTTGCTTTGGCACAGCCACGAGACAAACCCTTCCTGAGGGTAGCAGGAGGGAATAGTAATTGTGTCACAATATTAATGTCCCAGTTGACTTCATTCTCCAGCAGGCAGACTTGCTTTTCCAAACCAGTTTCAAGAACTCACGTGCTACCATATAAAATACATGAATTGAGCAATAAGTGGTAAGAGGAACTGGCTTGCTTATTCTCTCCTCTTCCTGCTATATTATATTGCATACAGTGGAGTATCTGTATAGACTACATAGCTCAATGAGTGCATGTTTACATTAGCAGGAAAACCTGCAGGATAAGGTCCTTCTACATTTGCCATAAACTTGGATGCTGGGCGAGTTATCTAATGAAAAAAAAATTGGATACCTTCAGCTGCCTAAACCCATGGTTTGGCTAGCAAATAAGGTTTATTATGTAATTTTACCTCTTTCAGAAATTAGGACATTCACGTATTAAAGCATAAATCCTAAATTCTGAAATAGAAATCCCATTAATCCTATGGGATTGGGATTTCACCTGAAGGGCAGGATTTGGACGTCCAGCCTTTTTTCAGGCTCTGCAAATTATCCTGCCCTACCTCCAGCTGCTGACAGAAAGCCTGGGAGTCTCCCCTAAGTCCTGTGTTGTATTTGTCTTTGCAGGTGCAGAGTGTCTTGGATACCTGAGGGTATCTTGGACAGTGCTATGCACCCGGGCTTCTGCAACGGGAAGCTGGTCTATGCGCATTAGGGTCTGGACACACAGCAGAGAGGGAACAAACTGGATAACGACCTGTGGTTGCTGGCTACGTGTAGAGTCTTAGACTTTTCTCTGCCTAATACTTCTGGGTGGTTTCAGTGGTTTTCTTTTCCCTCTGCCATGCTGGGCTAGAAGGAAGCATTTCTACAGGCTGCCTGCCAACAGAGCTTGATAAACCAGGGACATGCTTCTAACCATGTGTCCCTACAGCAGATCAAACACAAATTCTCCCAAACCTCTCTGCCCTCTTCCTTCATTTGCCACGTTCAGTTAATAGTACTTTCAAAACATTGCGAGTTTCACGTCTTACTGCTCATAGAGCACAATAAAAGAAATAGTATCTATCATGCAACAACCACGGCTGAATCCTGTTTAATCCTGTGAAGTATGTTTCAATTTGCTTTTTAAAGCAAATGTTTTGTTCCTAATGATGCCAGGCTAATAATCCTGAAGGTTTATTTTTCAGGTAAAGCACTAGAAGTGTAACCAAAATGTCTTTATTAAGGCCTTTATTTTGTGATCTTAAAAAAAAGTGAGTGTTTCTGTTGGGGAAAGACCAATATACCCACAGCCTTAAGCAGTCTGCAGTTCTCTGAACTACTAATAGACAAATAAATAAGGTGGGTTTTTCTCCCTAGACAGCCACCTCAATATATGTAAATCCACGAAGAGCCATCAAATAGAAGTTCAGCTTCTATAAACTCTGTACTCGAAACATTTCAAATTAGAAGGCTCTACTTCAGCTCAAGTTAGCCCACATCACCTACGAAAGCAAGTAAATAAAATGTGTATTTTGATTAAGATGCAGTCTTTGCTCTTATCGGTTACATGTTCTGCTGTCTAAAATGATTAATGGTTTATTTTCTGGGAAATTTGCTGCCTAAAAGTTGCAAATGACACTTTAGAGTTTTCTGAAGGCTGATGGTTGCCAGTTCTAGGCAGACTTCTTACTGTTAGAGGTCATTGCACCAGCATGTTTGTACATTCTTTGTGACATTTTGTCACACAGCACTGAATAAACCGGCTGTATGTATGTGAACAGGCATATAATCTTTTGTTTATGAGTTTTCAAAAAGTCTTACCGTCTTGAGCTCTGTCAGTCACAGAAGAAAAGAGGGCAATTTATACCTGAGTGCCTCAAGCATTGCAAATTATTCCCCACCCTTTTCTAAGGAGATTCTGTGATATAATGAAGCTTGGCCATAAACACGACTCCTTTGTGTGATTACTGCAGGCTTCTCAGCGCTGTGCATTAAGGGTGCACCTGAACAATGTAAACTCACTTTAAGAATGCATCATATGTCAGGATGGAAAAACTTACCTGTTTCCACTGGCTATTTCCCTTGAACGTTCCACAAGCGACTGCATGAAATATTTTCTCTGAAGCCACCGAGGCCGCAATTGCTGAGCAGTCTTACTGAAAGCTAGAAAAGAGCATGCTAAATACAAACTCTTCAAGGACGCAATCCCTTTTAGTTCAAGTTCAGCACATACTGAAGAGCTTTACTAGGTTTGGGAGTAAGGTTCACACCAGCCCGCAGGATTCAGCTGAAGGCTTTGTATGCAGTAAGGAGGAATATGCGGTGCCTCTTTGTCTTACAGGGCACACACACACACACGCACACAGATAGGAGGACTACTGAAAATTAATGGAACACATTTCATTTGACTTTCAGCTTCAGTTTGTCACTGAAATCCTATGAAATGAGGCTTTCATTTCAATAACTCTCCAAAGATTAATCATTTTCTATAGTCCCATGCAGTCTGTTATTAGTATATTCTGACTTACTTTCACTACAACATCATTTAGAAGTCTCAGGTCAGGGTAGCTTAATAGCAGGTGCTGTGCAGCCAGATCTTGGTTATAATCAAGACAACAAGGGAATGACACAAAGGAGAACTGAGAGGGACTAACTAAAAAATATTCTAAAAACCTTTCCATATAGCCAAGTGCTGATCTCACACTTGTAGGGTTATTACTTACTAGTCTGATAAGTCATTTTAAATAAGCTTTTAGCGGCAGAATATAGTGCTATCCATCTTCATCAGGTAAGAGATCAGCAGCCAGGGAAGAAAAGTGGAAGAAATGGGGGAAGGGCTCTTTCAGATACAATTAATTTAGCTTAAAACTAAACAGCCACATAGGATCTCAGGAGTTGCTGGGGTGTTAGTTTGGACAGATGACAGGATGATAGATAGGGTTTTGACTCGGCATCATAGAAGTGGTTATTTAAGTTAGTTGCAAACGAAACCAATCAAAGATGGGGCGCAGTGGGAAAAGAGAAAGCAACCAGGACGTAACTGTAAGGAACCCTCACAGAAAGCAGGATGGCATCAAAGAAGGACTTCCTGAAAAGCAATCTAAAAGAACAACAAGAGAAAGAGGAGGAAAAAGTAGAAAGAGTCAGCTGGCTTGACAACCGCCAACAGGTCCAGGGTTAGAGCCAAGAACTAACCCCGAGGTTTGCCTAGGGAATGATCAAAATGTTTTCATTAACGTAAAGGAAATACAGAACTGGCATTTAGTCCACAGCGCCAGAAGAGAAGTCCGACATAACATTTGGAAACACACTGTCCATGAGCTCAAGATGAAAAGAAGAGGAAGGTGGGGAAGCTGTGAGAAGTAACTTAGCAGGCGTCTGTGCACGTTTGGAGGCCAGCAGATTCCACTTGGTCTGTCTTTGCTAGGTGTTCCCATGCTTTCTTCAATCAGCAAGACTGTCAGAAGTACACAGCTCTGAGAAAAGCACGCTCTCAACTGTTTTTGCTGTAAATTCAGCAAGGAAATAAGTGCAAAATGATTCCCCTATAATCGCTCCTAGGAAAAGAATGCAATTTCTCAGATGTTAATATGGAGTTTTGCAAATACTGCTATTTACAGCCTCGGATGCAGTTGAAACTGTAAGACAATTCGCAATTTGGGTCTCAAATCATTGAAGGGATATTTAAAAAACATTCCTCCCAACTCTCATAATGCTGTTCTCAGAGACAACGTTAGCTGCACGTACATCATGTGGCACGGAGCTGCCTTGTCCGCTAGCAACAAAGTAAGCACGTATAAAATATTCTAGCCTGATTTGATAAATTAGAAAACAAAGTAAACTAGACAGGTAATTAAAAGTAATAAACCAGTTTTAATTGGTTAAGTAACCATGTAGAAATTCAGTGCCAGCAGCAAATGTGTAAAATACAACAACTTGGGTTTTGGTGTCGTAATATCTCTGATGCTGTTGAGCCACAGTAATATCAGATACCGTAGGGAAGCTAGTACTTCATTACTATGAATGTAGAAATCGTTACCACACCGCATTCTATACACTTAAATGAAATATGTAATACAGATAACTGACATCCTGAACATAGCAGGAAGGTGATTAAATAGCAGGTACTCAAGAAATATTGCCAATGGGGCCCAAAAGGCATTTTTATTTTTCTTCTGGCCAAGTTAATAAGTGGCCTGATGACCCCATCTCACAGCAATACACCGTTAAATTTCAATAGGAATGATGACAAGCCTCCGTAAATAAAAACATCCATTTGCAATAGCTTCCCACTAAACAAGGGCTAGGTAAGGCACTTTTCTAGCGTGAGTACTTGCAGCCACGGGCCTTATCCTTCCACGCTACGACAAAGCTCCAACAGACTTGCACTGGGAAAGACACTCGGCACTGTCCAGAAAGAGTGGATGTTCTCAAAGCTCAGTAATCTCCTGAAGGCCACCACAAGAGATAGTAAAGTTAAAGCTGTTAAGTTACATTAAATGTAACACCGTTCCCTTTTGAATCTTGCAGCAGAAATACAGTAGGAACAGCAGTATGGATGGGCTGGGCACGGAAGGTAGGTATCCTGAGGAGCACAAGTGTGATGGGGAATATAATGAGTAACTCCAAAAGTTATTGGCTCATTAACAATGCCCTACGGGAAAGAATTTTCTGTCTAATAATATAAGTAGCACAAGCACAGATTCTCAATATGATCTGAAGCCTGTTTAATTCAACTGCTTTGGGAGCAGGGCTCTTGATTTCTCCCTTTCTCTGTCACTTACATAATTTGGGCACTGAAGTGCTAACTCTATTATGCGGTTCAACATGAAAATGGAGACTTTTTTTTCAAGCTTCATTAACATACTGTTGCAAAAATTGGCCTCAACAGAAGCTCAGTCGTTTTCCAAGACTCACAATCTCTAGCATAATTTGTTGCCGAAAACAATAAGATGCATTTTTGAAAAGCAAAAACAGGATTAGAAAATACTGTGTATAATTCAAAATGGAGAACTTGGCATAGATCAGAACTCTACAACATAATTCATCAGAATAGTATTTGATTTGGGCCACTGTGCTATATTTAACACTAGCCATAGCACTGAAAGTTCATTGCCATCAGTGCTTTGCAAAAATGGGCTGAGAAAACGGTCCATATTTTGCCACAGTCCGTATTTTGCCTAGTCGGGTCAGCAACAGTGTCCAGAGATTTCAACTGGTACAACAGTCAGTAGCCGCCTCTTTCTTTCTGAATGTCAGGTTCATGATTTCTTTTTCCAATCTATCCTAAACAGCATCTGTAGAGAATATAGTCACATACAACAAGACTTCTTTGCAATGGTGAGAGGATCCTACACCAGATGTGCACCAATACTACAACACATTCTTCACCGTTACTTTCCTGAAGTAACTGATGGATCCATATGACTTAAACTGGAACCTATGACTGTACTAAAAAATGACGATTATAGCAGATCACATTTGTTTATGTGCCCTACCATACTCCAAATTTGTCTATCCCAAAATATTGAAACTAATTTAAAAGGATATGGTTACTATGAGAACAATGTTTCTGCATCCTACAAAATTCTGATTGCATCTGTTTTCACAGTAAACAAAGTGTGCATTAATAAACTACATTTTCTAAACAAAAGCTATTGCAAATCTCAATCTAACACAAAAAAACAGGAAAATAAATGATCTGCAGTTTCAAACCCAGCATCTTCTGATTATTGAACTCAAGCAAATGTTTCTGTCTTACAAATAAGTGTTTATACTTTAGGCTTCCACGTAGCCCCAAATATGCATGCCAAGTGTTTTTATTTGGGTAGGAGTCACATTTTTAATAAGAGAAGAAAAGGAATCAAAAAGCAGGTTTTATTCTTCAGTGATTGTGGGTGATTGTGAGAAACCAACTGAAAACAGATTATATGTATTCTAAACAATTCAAGGCACAGGTGTTTATTATCCATTTTTATTCTGAAGGTGCTAGTTTTGGCAACATATCTTATTTTTCATAGGTGCTTGCGCTCTTCAGCAGTGAAACAATTGCACTGTCAACAACAGAGAGAACTCACTGAAAGAATGATGCTCTAATGGAAATCATGACATAACATCTTATGTATCTTAATCAGTTATAATTAGCAAAATATTTATAACATACTAGCAAAAAAGAATTGATAAATATAAGTGAAAGCCTTATTACCTGATGCAGTGTACATCTTGAGAAGTTAATATAAATAGCAAATATTACAATCACTGTGTGATTTACATTCTTCAATGCAAGTAAGTTCTCCAGATACAGCCTAACACCAAACATCATGCCTTAACCAAGTATAATTCTGATTTAGAAATAATTTAGCAAGAAGGTGTTACTTACTCAACAGAGCTTTGCCTTATGTGAATGCACAGAGTGACAGCTAATTACTTTAATAACTCCTTCATTTTTAATTCTCGACAGCCTTCTACTCCTTTCATCCTTATGGATCCTAAACAGCGAAGTCAGAGCAGGCAGGGTAAAGATAATGAAGCCTGTACCTGAATATGCTGGTTATACTGGCATAGTCCAGACTCTTAACCCTTGGAAGCCCAACTGGGATGTAAAATGCAGTATTGGAAGTTTCAAAGAAAGCGTTTGTAGTTAATTAAGATTGTTTGTACCTCTTTTGGATTAAGTGAAAGGTAAATAAATTAATGCATTTTAGCTGTGAGACAGTGAATTTAAGCCTCCTTAACTTTTGAACCGAATGTATTTGCTGTGGTGATGAGAGGGAAGGAGCGGGCACAAAGTTACACAACGGCATCTGTACCCTTACTGCCCAGAATGGGTCTGCATTTTGGTCTTCATCCAAAGCTCACATGTTCAGCAGAAGCCTTTTCATAAAACAAGATGTACAAACAGAAGTATCACCTCTAGGACAAGCAGAATGATCCTTTCTGCTCTAATAAGCATTGGAAAGACTTCATATAGAGTACTGCCTCTGCTTTTGGACACCACCTTCAGAGACAGGAACTAAAAGGAGAGAGAATTGTTCAGGGAACAGCAGCGATGACGAGAAGCAATGTGAAATAAAACGTTTAAGCTGAGGAAGAGAATATAAAGAAGAGACTTGATAACCGTCTGCCAATATGTAAATGACTCCTGCAAATAATCCCTTCTTCATGGAAGGAAGTCTCAGGAAAAAGAGTGAAGCAAGAGAGATTTTGGCTAATAATTAGGAAAAAAAAAATCTAATGATAAGGATAGTTAAATACAGTCATCCCTCTGGAAGCTTACAAAGATGAATGTTAACATCCATCAGGAATGACAGAAGTATGGTTGATCCTGTTTGGGGCAGAGGAATGAATAAGACAACCTCTAGCAGCCTGACTCTTGAGACTGTACTTGAAATACCTACCAACTGGGTCTCTTCGAATTAGCATCCAAAAGGATGTATGGCTCAAAAGCAGTGCAACAGACTCCAGGGATTTAATTCTGTAATATACTTAAGGAAGAGGGGCCATACCAGGATGTAAGATCCTTCAGTTCTCAAGAGAAATACTACGTAAATCTGGAGGTTGAAATTTTCAGTTGTAGAGATATAAATGAATGATGGAGCTCGGGACCAAACACATGTAAAAGCCTCAAAAACGAACAGGTTTGGGTCAGCAGGATTGTCTCAGGTTCACAGCACTGGCAGGTGGAGGGGTGTGGGTGGGTGGGTGTGGGTGGGGTGTGTTTTAAGAGAATTCTTCAAGCTGGTGTTATGAAGAAATTTCTGTAATTTTCCATTATCATTTCTTCAGTAATGTTTTTCTCTATTAAAATACTGTCTGCTGATTAATTAAACACCTTAACATAATCAATGCACAAAAGAATATGCCTCCAATATTGATTAAAGCTTTCTTTGAAAACATCTCTAAGCTCTTTTATCACAGTCTGTAGACAGATGGTATTTTCTAGAACAAAACAGAACTGCATAGCAAATGTGAAAGCGTGACAGAATAAAGGTACAAAATATGTAACTGTTTAGCTGAGGAAGTTGAAACAAAGCATGTTCAGAAATGGAATAATGTGACAGGTAATTTACAGTGATCTGACGGAAGCTGACTGGTTGCCAAATAACCTGTTGTAGTCACAGTGTTTTTCCTTTCCCTCCAGATACTTTGATTATCTTTTTTCAAAGCTGGCTGTAATTGACACATTAGATTAGTTACAAGATCACCTACGAGGAATAAAAAGGGATGAACACTGACATTTAGTTTTTTAGGACCATTTAGGAGTAATGGGCTTGATCCTTCCTATACCACTCAAGTATAGAAAATGATGAGCCTCCATGTGGATAACAGGAAATGTAATTCCCTAAATAATGTAAATTAATTTTAAATATAGGGATGAAATGCAAAGACTTTGGTGCACAATCTGTGAATATTGCAGGCTCTGATCGCTGAAAGCAATGGAAAGACTCTTGGTGACTTCCATACTCATTAGATGAGAGTTAGTTAGAGATATTTGGGTTTTTTAGTCCCCCCAGCTAAGTATCCGCATATTTCGGTAATTAACAAAAAAATGTCTTAGATCGGTCATGTCAGGTTAGTGCCTCTTCCGTGTTAAGGAAACAGCTTTCTAGGAAATCAAGTTGCTAACATGAAGAACGATTAAAAATTGCTCATTTTTTCCGAATGTATCAAAAAAGCTCTAATTTTACAGAGCAATTGAGGAAGTCCTGTGTGCAAGACTATGAAAGTACAACAAACACACAGCCTTTCATATAACTTCTTGTCTATGTGCAGATTGTGACAAATTATGCCAGAACATAATTTAGCATATCCAGAGAACTGGAAAGTAAAGTTGTTCTATATATTTTAGTTACTCCTAATTTTTCTACGGGCATGGCAGCTGAAGTTTAGATTTATTCTTCCATTTTATTTTATAATGCACAATAGCTTAAATTAATTTCAAGTCAATTATAATGCAAGGAAGTTACATGGTCCGTTAAATGTTGCTCTATGTGATGAACACCTATACTTCTGCAGTTACAGGGGCCTTTTTTCAGAGAAACAGGAGGAAATGATGAAGTCTATGGGACTGAAGGATACCTTCCCATGTAGATATGATTCTGGAAGGCCATTACCACTTTCCGTGTTACGGACCATGAAGGCAGCCTTTATAGTTATTATGCCAGCATTCTACATACATGCAACATAGTCTGCCAACCAAAACCTGCAAACCTACAATTATGTGATGTAGCAACTCCAGTCTTTTACATAAACATCTTCATTTGGTACAATCGTTCTCCTTCTGTCACCAGTGCCTCGCTTTTACAGATGAGCCACATACAGTTCTGTTTATCTTCTGTCTTTCTACCTACAATGCATTAACTAGTTCCAGTGGCTTTCTTGAAAGCGTAATGACTTTTCCTGTTCTCTAGTAAAAATATATGCCCACAAATCAAGAGGAAGCAGGCTCAGACTAAGTGGCTGAGAAGATTTACATTCTATTGCTAACTCAGTTATTACTCTGCTGAAAACCCCATAGCATCAATATAATGAATCCCTCAACCTCTGCTGCTAGCACAATTTTTCTTCCCAACCTCATTGGCTCCCAACTTTCTGCTTGACCTTTTACAATCTGTGTGCGGCAGAACTTCATTACAACCTTTTAATGATGCACAAATGGCACACAACACCAAGGTCACAGCACATCCCCAGTGAGAACTTCTCCAACACCTCCTGAACAGAGAGCGAGTTTTCATTTAAAGGGACAGCCAGTCCAGTGGGGAACCAAAACCTTAGTACTTAGCATGAGTCTCAACAGCTACTAACACACAAAAAAGTAACCACGTCCTAAAATGAGTATCTGCTCCAAAAAATGCTTTAAGAAACAAGTTGATGTCTCAAGCTGTCAGTGACAAAATGAATAAAATGGCTCATTTCGGAAAGTCAGAAAAATAGCAGTATTTTTCTGTATAGAAAGATTATTGAAATCTAAAAAAAAAATATATATATATACACTAAAGGGTTAACAACATTCATCCATCTAGCACATTAGAAATCTTTCTAATGTCATAGCAGTCAAATGAATATCAGATGATGGATTCTATTCCAAATAATCACCAACTTCTTGTTAAAACAGTTCAATCTCTGTTCCATAATTTTCCAGCTGGGATGCGGGGATACCAATGCTTAAGCCTAGTTTAAAAGTATTTCAGTTTTTTGTATCAAGAGTGCTATATAAATGCAAAGCATCTTGCCATTCAAGCATGTAGACTGTAGAGCACATTATTCAGTATTGGTTAATGTTAAGTCACTGCATATATGCATACATTGCAGCTCAGTTATTGGCGATGCACAGTACAATGTTCCAAATGAGTATTTAATATTACCTTATATACTTTTTGTGTATGAAGTAATTAACACTCAAAACCCATAGAATCACATCTAAAGGTACCGACTAGGCAATGGCGTACTCCATTACTTCTGACGTTTTGATCTTCAGTTTATAGTATCCAGAGTATTTCCATTCATTGTGCGCAGGTAGATGCATACAAAGGCAGACTACGTGCACTTTACATGCTCAATTCTCTTCTCTCTCTTACAATGGGGAAATTAGGAATAACAAACTGAAGTCAGTGCAGTCAGACGTACAACTGTGCAGCTAATCTGTGGGGAGAACTAGGACTCAGACTAACCTGTCTCTCATGATATGCTGCCACAGTTACAGTCATCACAGAATCACAGAACACTTCCAATGATGGGGATCCGCAACTCTGGGCAACCTGGTTCCCGTGTCTCACCACCCTCGTCATAAAAAATTCCTTCCTAATGCGCAACCGAAATCTTACCTCTTTCAGTTTAAAACCATTGCCCCTTGTCCTGTCACTTCAGGGCTTGGTAAAAAGTCTCTCTCCATCTTTCCTACAAGCTCCCTTTATATATTGAAAGGCTGCAATAAGGTCTCCCCGGAGCCTTCTCTTCTCCCGGCTGAACCACCCCAACTCTCGCAGCCTGTCCTCACAGGAGAGCGGTTCCATCCCTCTGGTCATTTTTGTGGCCCCCCCGGGACCCGCTCCAGCAGGTCCATGCCTTCCCTGGGCTGAGGGCCCAGAGCTGAAGGCAGCACTGCAGCTGGGGTCTCACCAGAGCGGAGCAGAGGGGCAGAATCCCCTCCCTCGACCTGCTGATCAATTAATTGGACTGAATACCTCACATTCTACTCCCCAAATTGTCACTGACACCACTTCCTTGGCCAAATCGTTTAATCTCCTTGTACTTCCATTTTCCCGTTTGTAAAAATTGCATAAAACTTACTTCTCGCCTGTGGAAGAGTATAGGGATTGCTGTAGTCATAAAGATCTCTCAAATCCTTGGCACACAGCAATCTAAAAATACAAGGCCATGTATATGATTTTAGGTACTTTGCTATTATTAAAAAAGAGGCATCAGGAGTCAAACACAATCCCTGATGCTAATACAGTTTTAGTACTGGCATGTTGCCCTCGATCTTAGACAAGTGTGGAAAGAAAAAAAAAAAACAAACCAACGAAAAACCAAAAAACATTCATCATGGACACTTGAATTCTGCTTCCTTTGGACAAAGACTACCAGGGTCAAACTCTGCTTTCATGACTTTCAGAGAAGTAACTAATAAATTGTTCTGGATTTACGGCAATATAAATAAAAGCAGATATTGGCTATGTTCCTTTAAACAGTTTGTACAAATGCATTATATTGCACCAAATCTATGTAAATTTTACTACCCATGAAATATGCTCTTAAAAAAAAAAAAAAAAAATTCCCATAGTGGGTCAAACCAAAATTCTGGTCTCCAAGTCAGGCCAGGGACAAAACCCCGAAGTGTAGTGCTTTGTCATACTGCCCCAAAACACTTGCCCAGCCTCCAGCGATTTGTAGCTTGCAAACACCTCGAGCTAGACTGGTACTTACAAGTCATTAATGGATTACTCTTCCTGAATTTTTCTCCTCACCTCCCTCTTTGGTCCTATATTCAGCAGACTTGGTTCATTTGCTATTTACATTACAGAATTAATTTGAAATACGAGGACTGGAATATGGATGTGAAAAAGATTATTTTAAAAGGAAATAAGTAAAGCTCAATATAATGCCTGACAGCCACTAATAAAAATTCAAGTTCAAGGCTTGATTTTGATCTTGCATTTCTATAGATCAGACAGAACTTCACTGCAGTCACTGCAGTTTCATCAGCACAAGCCAGTACACGATACGGAGGTGGCAAGACAGAACCAGTGGAGGACATAATTCCTTCCACAACAGGGAAAAAAACCCAACCAACCAAAAACCACCGCAACAGACTAAGAAAGTTCGCTGTGAATTACTGCTCCTTTGCAAAACATTCTTTAATTCTCTTGCTAGAATGACTACTATAGCTAGGGCTTCTAAGGGAGAAATCTAGGATTTTATTTTAGGGACTACAGCTAGACTTTCCATATGCCACTTAGACAGTAGGAGGCTTATACACACTGTATAAAGTGGTCATAGGCAGATGCCTCTATTCACTTTTTAAAGCTTCTGAATCTTCTTTTCCATATTTAGAAAAGTTCATTTCTCTTTCCTTACATTTTTAAAATATACCTAGTAGCCCCCGGCTGTGCATCCCTATCCAGCAAGACAACTGCACACAGTTTTTATAGACACAACTCGAAACATCAAGTGAGAAATCAAAGCGCTCAAAGCTTCTGAATGTTGTTGTAATGGAAGTACCAGGACTTACTTCTCTTTTAATTAATTAGATTTAAATTGGTCTTAAACTGTAAATTCTTGGAGGTTTTCTTTTCATTGCTAACAGGCCTTAAATTACAAGAAGATAAGACTCCATGGAAATCAATCCATAGTCTCAATACTTTCATTAGCATGATCATGAAATTATAGAAGAATAACAAAATGACTGTATGTAATTAAGCAGGAGAATAGGAACAACTCAAACCGTCAATCAGCAAATAATGAAGCTTAATGTATGAAAACAAAAGACAATAAGTGTGGTTTAATGCACTTTTTATTAAAAAAAAAACACCACCACCAAAACATTCCCTAAAGGACCTGACATTTCCAAAATATATTGGAAGGTTGTTTCTTATTAATTTGATCAGATTCACATATAGCAGGACAAATAGGATTCTTATTTTACTGAGGCTGAGACTTCCCTATGTCTAAAGGATATTGCTGTTTCCAATGATAAGATTCTAATAAATTAACTTACTGGGAGAGGCTTGGTCGGAAAAATATTCTCTTTAAGTGATATATATGAATGTATACACCCACAGAGAACACAAAACTTTAAGTTTGTGGCTTGATTACAGAAAATTCAGGTGTAAATATTTTTATTTATTTTTTAAGAGTGGATGGGAGGAGGAAGATGCGTAGTAGCTCTGAGAGCATGGAAAGGTTGGAGGACAGGGTTCTGGGCAGGCTAAAGAATGGAGATTTATGTATGTGTGTGGAGAAGTAAGGCCCAAACCTTGGAGTCATGGAGGAGAAAGCTGCAGTTCAATCTAAAAAGCATGGGAACAAACTAGAAATCTGCATCTGCTGCATACGATACCAAGTAGCGAGATAAATTTTATCTTTTCTTCTTTGCACGTTAATTAGCAATGAAAATCATTAACATTAAAACCTGTATAAAATTATATTACGGAAAAATGCAGTTAATTGGTCTAATGGTTCAATTTACTGAGAACATCGCACGCATCATGTAACATAACTTCTCTAAAGCTTTGTGATATTAAAAGCTCCCCAAGGGATCTTGTAGAAACCCCATTCCTGGACAGTTTCATAAACAACCAGATGAGCCCGAGCAGCCCCAAACTTTGATGGTAGCCCTATTTTTGGGCACGACACTGGAAAAGAGACCTGCAAAGGTCTCTTCTGACCTAAATTAATCTATGATTCTGTGGCTGGTGGCTTACTCCTAGCAATTCATTCACATCAAAGGAGTAAAAATATTTTTAAATTTTTTTTTAACCAGAGTCTGACTTAATTACTGTGAGATCATTTTAAAATTTTTTTTTAGGTTGTTTTGGTTTTTGTTGTTTTGTTGTTTTGGTTTTTTTTTTAACCCTCCTGTTAGGCTGGTGGATTTAGCCATGTCTTTTGGAGAAGTGAAAATAATATGGTTAAGTCTTGGAAAGACATGGTTGGTACTGAATACCAGTTAACATGAAGAAATGTCCTTTTCTGCAAGGCTCTTCCTTGCAAATTCACTATACGATCTCACAGTAGCAAACCTTAACAAAAAATGACTTCAGAAGATCTTGTACAAGCAGCAAACATTTACTGGCATGAGCATGTTCTCAAATTCAGTGATCTTCTGTCTCTTTACTCTCATCTAGACAGAGCAACTGTGCATTACCAGGAAGCATCCCTATTTGTATACCTGTTGCACTAAAATTGTTTTTCATTTGCTCGAGTGGCTCCTACTAGATTAAAACTTTTTGAAAACGTACAGCTAATATGCACATGGATGCAGCCAAAACAACTAATTGAATTAGAAGCTTGTTTAGTCTGAATTTCATTATTAGCATATATAGCAACCGGGGCGGGGGGGGAACCCAAAACACTAAAACAATTAGTACATTGATTTTTACATTACCTTAATTACCAGGATGTGCTAACTGCTTTTCAACTACAGAAGTAGGAAGTCCTTTTTTAACTAAAAGACCAAGATTTTTCCAGAGCATGAAGTCATCCACGTGCAGGATTATGCACAATATGTATCTCTGATATTTTATTTTATTTTATTCTACTATTAGTCCTCCTGACAGTGAAAGAGACTTTTGTAACATATATAATATACACTTGACTCCATATTTGTTATAAACAGTCAATTTAAGGTCATCACTACTATGTATATGTACACATGCATACATGTATAATTGATATAGTTTATATCTACACATCCACGCCATCCATAGCTGTAACACCCTAATAGATCTTCAGGGAATCTTTTATTAATACAGACACTACTGTAACCACTCAGCCGAATCTTGCACAAGGTAGTGTACCATGTTGAAATGCTATGCTGTTACACGGCTCTTCAATTTTTTGTTATTCAAATTTGCCCCTTACTTTTTCATATTAAAAATTGGTAATAAGGTTCTCTTCTTGCTGAAGAATTGGCAGAAAGAATCCTGTTACTCCCCTAATGAAGTCCCCAGACAGAACCGATAATTTTCTAAAGAACAAAAGAAAAATGTTGTTCTCAGGTTCAGAACTGACCCTGTTGACTGAAAGCTGTGTCTTACCTTGTTGCAAATTAATGCACTGGGCAAATTACCCCATGCCGAAAAGACAAGAGAAAAGGCTTAAATGGCATTCATACTCCACATTTCCCCAGTGGTATTGTCAGCAGTTGTTTTGTGGCAAAACCAGTAACATCTTAATAACGAGTATACAGCTGGAAATAAGAGACAAAATTGCCATCTCATGGTAGATCTGCTTAGGAGCACTTTAAAAAATGGCCTGGCACAGGTGGTGCTTTCCAAAAATGGAAAGAAACCATTTTGTAGTGGTGTTGGAAAATGAAAATTGTAAATCTGGGCTTCCTTAGAGTGTCTGTTCCTTTCATGCTGTCTCTGTTTCGGCCCCACATCAACAGGGTTAAATTTTCTTACTCAAACTCAAAACACTTTTCAAGAATTGAAACTCCTCTCATGAATTAATGCTCAGGAGTTATGTATAGTTGTTATGTAGAATTAATGGTCAGGAGTTATGTAGATACTATAAATGATAAGCCTTTCAGTTTTCATATTTTATTCTTCTAGTTCACTTTACATTCTTCCTTTCCTTGGCATCAGTAATAGCGCAACGCTCTCTCTGCTACCTTGCCTACCTATAGTATTGCTATTTCTTCTTTCTCTGAGCAATACAATATAATCTGACCTCCCAGCTTTCAAACCTCAATTCTCCTACCCTATTTAATACCTTTATTTTTGTTTGTTGTTGCTATTAACTCTTAAGCCATGTCCTGTTTCCACCCGCTCCTTCTCCCTGGAAGAACCTGTTAACATGACATCTCAATGTTATGATCATTTTTATACCATAATTGTTTCAAACTTTTAGCACATTAAATACTTTTAACAGCCAAAACACAGAATAAAATACTGAGTATGTTGGCCAAAGAGCTCTTTAAATGCAACTGGTTGGCATGAATAAAACAGAAATGGTCTAGATTACAGAAGACATCCAAACTAAACATAACTAGTTGCTTTATTTTCTTGAGTTAAATTTGTTTAACTAATTCTCAGCCTCACCTTTTAACCATCACTCTGTGTCACATTTACTTAGGCATCTTTTTTCACACACAGACATCGTGCAAGCGGGATCAGATAGTATTTAGGAGCAAACAATAATTTTGGTTAATAGCTACAGAAGACAGCTTGGGTTTACGTGCTGCAAGGCTAAGCACCAGCATGACCACCGTGCCCAACGCTGGCACCCAATGAGTCCCTGCTGGCTGGGCAGTCACCAAAGGTGGCTGTGTCAGCCACTGCACATTTGAGGGAGGCCTGATCCTCTGTCTTGCAGAGGTGCAACCTCCTGACCTGGCTTTTTCTGGAGTTTTCTGTCTTTTCATGTCAGTACTTTTCCTTGAACCCTAGATTTACTACAGTCATCTCAAGATTCCACTTTTCCATTATTTATTTTCTTATATTGCAACACTTTTGCTTATAGACAACCTCACAGCTCAAAAACATTGTGGGTTTTTTCAGTAAAACTAAGCCAGTCACTCAGCTGTTCTTCACAAACTTGGCTTTGAGCGAGACAGCCAAATGCCTGGGACTTGGGTCACAACCTGAGCGCAGCATTACTCAGAATTACAGTCTACTCGTGTCATGAAAACTATTCAACATTATTCTTGTATTTTTTATCAGAGAAAATATACACTGTCTAGTTTTCTAAGTATTGAATTCCTATTTTCAAGTGTCCACTCCAAACAGGCTTTCTGCTCATTTCATTTGTTTTGTTAAAATCAATTCAAAATCAGGATTTTATATTGCAAGACCAAGCCAATCTCATAATATTGCCACTGCATAATAACAAACTGTTGAAAGTTTGTATTGCAGTTCCTTCCTTGTAGTAATTAGTAACTAGTGTTTTGCATTATAGCATTATTTAAATTCAATTGCTTGACAGACTTGCTGCATTATTAAACCTTTTGCTCTTGGGGTCTCTATTTCAATTTCTGGTTGTGCTGGTAGAATCTGCACAATGCTCTCTAATGTCAAGTGGCAATTTTCTGAAGTTCATTCTTACTGGTAAGGACCAGTACACCCTCACTGATAGCAAGTTCATTTGCTTCCAGGGAAGAAGAAAATGATTAGGGTTAAATTCCCTCTGGCCTTCATTACAGGAACAGATAGGAGGTTTCAAGTTGGTAACTTTCACTATTTAAATGTATTTAACTTTAGCAATAGAAGGCAAACAACTTGAAAAGCACGATGATTATTTGTGTCGCTGTTGCATACATTGTCTAGAATTGGGCTTTCAACGGGGATTGGAAGAGTACTTTAGAGAACTGCTTTTATTCATCTCTAGTGAAGCAGCTGAAAACAAAATACTGAGGCAATCGGTGGTGAGATCCCCAATGCAGTGTTAATAGAGGACTTTCAGGCCTACTGAAAGCAACAGGAGGCAAATCCTGCCTTCATACAAAGCAAAACCAGTGTCTACTCAACACAGCGAGATCATAAGGCTTCTGCTAAGAAAAGGAATACCTTACGTGCTGGCATTTATAATGTGTAATACATTATATATTTACACCTGCGTTACACTGATTTTATACAAAGCACGTATGCATTCTTATACCAACAGTCTTCTTCCAAAAGAAACGCTAATTATTTGTAGGGACTAGTCACAGCAACAGCACCGGCCAAGATGGGTCAGAGACAACATGATGTTTGGGAATGACAATGAGCCCGCTGCTGTGGTAATGATCCATCTTATCATTTTAGAGGTAGGAAGGGACAAAGAAGACATGTAACGTCATTAAATACAGTAGATCATTTAGAGGACAGAAAAACTGTTCCTCCTAGAGTAGTTTCCTTTACAATATCTGTATGGCTGTGAAGCAAACTTCAAATCTTACCTCATTCTATAAGATGGAAGCCAGCAAGATTGAAAGCAGATACTCACAAAAAATTTATCATGCAACGATTCATTATTCTCTATTCTTTTCATCATTAAAAAAAAAGGCTCAAATTGTACTTAACCATTTTATATTTGTCTGTTACTGCAGTAATCCAGGTACAAGAAGCGTACTGGCTCCATTACAAAACTAGAGACAAGTTCCTAAAAATATGTTTTAAGAGCATCCCTCAAGTTGTGACTGTACATGGATAGGTATATAGATGAACAAAACTAGCAGATATTATGGGTAAAAGAAAAGCAAAGAGATTGCTTTGATCCTTCAGTCATAAACTTCTAAGCTGAAGCTTTTTGTTAAAATGAGCAGGTAATTTTCAGCTTTTATGGTAAATACCTATGATCAACCTGGAGGTATCTCTAGGTATCTTCTCTCAACACTCCCAGCTACATGGTGCTGCTGAGGATGAGATGAACACGCAGCTTCCCTTGGTTCATTTCCACCTGTTACTATTTAAAGATATCTCTACTCTTCAGAAATTTGTCTGCATTTTTTCAAAACGTGGAATCTGCTTGCGGTTTTTTCCAAAGGTGATATATTACAGCATATTTTTATAATGTCAAATCTTCCTTTTGCTTATCCCTGACTACTCATGCTACTCCCTTCCCTCCCCCAGGCATTCCCCTGGCTATTTGAGACTTTACTACATCAGCAGACGAGGAACAGTAACACTGAAAACCAGGAGATTCTGCAGAGATAACGCCTAACCCAGTCTCTTCAGAGGCTCATTAGGAAATAAGCACCAGCTCCAAAATGAAGAACTATATTGTTATGCTATTACTGAGGAGAAAGACACATTTGGGTATGCAGCATGGAATACCACTGGATTTTACATTCAGCAAAGAATGATTTAGACAGTTACTGGTAACACAAGACCTGTTGTCCATTCAGGTGCAGCAGACATTGCAGTAACTGCATCACCAAGCTTCCTTAGCAGGCCAAAGAAATGAAACTGATACAGACCTCGAGAGCCACACACCATCAGGGGGCTGATGCTCCTTGCAGTGTCTCTCAGGACAGTGGGGATAGCACTGCTGCCTATATTGTCCATCTTTTACAGGCAGGGAAACCATTTCAGTTTCCAAATCTGTCAGTTTAACATCTTTCCAGGCAGTAAATAAACTTTATGAAGATGTAAATAAAGTCATAATACATGAAGAACCACCAACAAAAGTAATGTCAAATATGAACATGAGCTAAAATGCAGAATATGCTTATTATTGAAATTCTGGTTTCAGGGAATATACTTTTTCTTGAATATGGGGGTGACCAGATCTGAAATGCTAGGACTTTTCTCCTAATCTGATTTTTTTTTTTTCTTACTTTGAAAAAAACCCATGATGGTATTTCCAATCTCCCTCTTGCTCTCAAACTAGTCGCATCCTCCCATGCGCCACTTTCAGGAGAGTCAGTTTGAATTACACTGACTGGACATAGGCAAGATGAGAAAATACATAAAGAAAAAGGTAGATCAAGCAATTTTAATGACTAATGAAAACAACAACAACAAGAAAATATATATTTGGACTTACCCAACTCGAAACAAAAACTTACCATTTCTATAGTTTCTACGTTGCTGTTACAGCAGGAAGAAAATCAGAAGACTTACCTACCCCTAGGGAAAGTAACACTTAAGCAATGTGTAGGCATTTAAAAACTTTAACACTATAATGTGACACAACTGCAAAATAAGCTATACCAGTGATGAAATTATTAGTTATATGTTTCAAGCTCCAAGCTTAGAAGCTCCAAGATTCTCTGTGGTCTGGGCAAAGGTATGACATACATGCAGCACGGGAAGAGGAAGGCTTATAAGGGAGGGGGGGAAACACAGAAAGTACCTACGGAACTTCAGAGTTCACAGATACGAGACTGGTCTCTGCAAGTTATATGAGTGAAACTTGTTATTCAAAAGCCATAAAGGAAAACATTCCCTCATCTGAGGCCTTCTGCAGAATTTAAAAGAAAGCTCGTTTCCTTGAACAAACCAAAAGAAAACAAACAAACAAACAAAACCCCCTCAAGAAGCATTTCTGCAAGAAAACAAAGAAACCAGGAAAAAGCTTCAGGATTGATGCTGTTCCCTGCCAAGCTATAGATCTGAAGCAGAACGGTTCTTGCTGGGGTATGTGCCACAGAGGCGTTAGAGCATATCTAGACCTTGCAGTGTGGTGCATCACTGTTTCCTGCACAATGTCACGGTATATTTGAAGTTAAAAGCTTCACTAAGATTTTATAATACTAATTGTGTTGCTGGTTCTGCCCTCTAAATAACCAAATTTTCAGTTACTGAAAGGGACGATCTCTCAGTTTGAAGGTCCTGTGCTGCTATTGTAATTTGAAGTTTATCAGTCTGCTCCATAATCTATATAGGACATTTTCTTAAAAACTGCCGGTGACCTGTTTTATAAATAAAACACACTGTGGGTTGAAAGGAAGAAAGGAATAAATACTAGCAGAGGGAAGTGAAAAACTAAAGCACAAGAATAAACAGCCATTAATAAACGCCAGCTGGCAGTGAAAAGCAGGGGTCTGAATGAAGTTCTAAGACAGCTTTTCTGTAAGTGATGGAGGTAAGAAACATAACTATTTTCAAAACAGCTTAACATGTATATTAATGGTGTTGTGTGATTTGGTTGGCTGCACCACTGGAGACCGTAAGCTTCATGACTCAGGGTGTCCCCGTCACTTCTATGATGTGGTATTTATCCTAAATCAAGTATTTCACTGGAAAGAGAACCTTTTCATTTTAGGTAATCTGAGGCATGCTTCTTACTGGTTTGAGCATTGTTCAAAATTTATACACATGCTATTACTTGCTAAACAACAGAATAATTTGTCCTAGGCTTCATTTCTGGGGAGAAAAGAAAAAAAAAAATTAAAGAAGAAACTCAACAAAAAAAGCTCCACTCCTGCAACGTTATCTTGCTGAAACCTTGCAGCAAAATTTAAAAACACAGCAGCTGTCATTTACCAGATTCTTCAGTACTTTTCTAAAGCCAGATAAGATGAATACAGAAATCTCTAAGGACAGTATATAAACTGCAGTATAAATGGGAAAATGTGAAACAGAATTCATTAACATACATCAGTAGCTCTACTACCGGCTTAGAATGGATTGATTCAGGAGAAAATCCTGTGCAGAACTTACTGAACTGCTGCTGGCAAGCAGCAAAGGCTCAACATGTGCAAAAGTGATAACTGGTGAGGCTGCAGAAGGCCTCTTGGCGATTTAAATGCATAGGCTGCAGACAATTCAGACTGATTCTCCACAATGATTTTTAGTGTTTTATTTCATTACTTTCTGCAGCAAATGTCTGGGAACAGAAGGGTAGCTACATAAAAAAAAAAAAAAAAAAAAAAAAAAAAAAAAAAAAAAAAAAAAAAAAAAAAGAGTATCAGTACCCTTACTGCCTGCCCAAAAATTTGACTAAGCCAACTCGTCACTTAAGTTGTGTCCCTGCAAGAAAGAAAAAAAATTCTATGATCATGGCATGCTCTGCCAAGGTTGCTGGCGGTAAAAGAGACCCTCAGGTCAGGAATGCATAAACAAAAATGCTGAGGATCTATTTAGCTTTGCATACAATGAACCTTCCAGTCTTCACATTCTCGGACATACTGAGGCAAAATTAAATTATGAGTTATTCAACCAAAAACCACTCAGTGAACTAATGGCAAAACCAGATTTAATACCCTGAAACCCTGAATCATTATCCCATGCCCTCAAAACCTTTGCCTGCACAACAATAATGGACTCTGATATTTTAACTTGACATCTAAATACCAAAAGAGTGTGAATTTAGATACAGACTGTCACGGTTTAACCCCAGCCGGCAACTCAGCCCCACACAGCCACTCACTCACTCCCCCCATGGCAGGATGGGGGAGAGAACTGGAAGAGTAAAATAAAAGTGAGAAAACTCGTGGGTTGAGATAAAGACGGTTTAATAGGTAAAGCAAAAGCCGCACGTGCAAGCAAAGCAAGACAAGGAATTCATTCACCTCTTCCCACGGGCAGGCGGGTGTTCAGCCATCTCCAGGACAGCGGGGCTCCGTCACGCGTAACCGTGACTTGGGAAGACAAACACCGTCACTCCGAACGTCCCCCCCGCTTCCTTCTTCCTCCCCCAGCTTTCTATGCTGAGCATGATGTCATATGGTCTGGGATATCCCTTGGGTCAGTGGGGGTCAGCTGTCCCGGCGGTGTCCCCTCCCAACTCCTTGTGCCCCCCCCAGCCTCCTCGCTGGTGGGGTGGGGTGAGGAGCAGAGAAGACCTTGGCTCTGTGTAAGCCCTGCTCAGCAATAACTAAAACACCCCTGAGTTATCAACACTGTTTTCAGCGCAGATCCAAAACAGAGCCCCGTACTAGCCACTATGAAGAAAATTAACTCCATCCCAGCCAAAACCAGCACAGCTCTGTACAGGATTCTATAAATGAGGCTAGTCCACTCAAGATTTTTTGTACATGTTCCCTCTGTTTTCCTATAGAATGTGGTTGAGTGTGCAAATTAAATGTGCTACTGGTGAATAATTTGAATACATTGGGTCTCAGGCCCTAATAGTGTATCTTTACATTATAAAGCAAAACTATACGATAACCGTAGTGGTGAACCATGATAAAGCATACTGATATTACTCTACTTGTAATGTCCACTGCATTTGCACAGCTGACTAGTGTAGGATAAAACATCAAAATAAGGAAGTGTTTGGAAAGAAAGTAATTTTCTGTGGTTTCCCTACAGTTATTTTACTATTTATTTATTGTTATTTATTTATTTATTACTACAGTATAACTGCCAAAATTTGTGTTTATTGAAACCCCTATTTATTTCCAGATATGGGACCTCATTACACTAATAGTATACTATTATGTAAATGTATTTTCTATAAATGTCTAGTATCTGTAAGTAGTTCAGTCTCTACATCCCTAACGTAATATATCAAACAATAACTCATTTGTCAAAGAGAGACAGTTCATTAGTATTCAGCAATCATTTGGACAGAATAAAACAGCAACAGTATAAAAATTGATGTTGCGAAACTTAACAAATGAGGGAATAAGGAAAGTGTGATTCAGGAAATTGCAGGCCTGCCCTCAAGGGCCGTTTTTAGGTCACTTGTCTGCATTTTAATATTACATTTGTTTTAGAGAGAGACTCCAAGTTATTAGGTTGGGAGGGAAGCCAATTTGCAACCGTGACATCAATATCCAGGGGGTTCAATAAATGGGAACATAACAACACTTGGGACGGAGTCAGGGTGAAAAGGTGTAACACCGCCAACTGTGGTATTGTAACTCAGTTTTGCAATTAAATTACTGAATGGCATAAACCTTAACTTTTAACATGTTTAAATACTAGGAAATTTGCTCTTGAAATCTCTTACCATTCAAGACAAGAAAAGAAGTAGGTACGTGTGTCTATGACACATTATGGTACTCCTTGCATTCACTTTTAAATTCAGTTACTGCATAGATATATACAGGTGTGTTTTGTCTACCTGTGGGCAAGTTTTATAAGATGCCAGCTTCACAGTTTTAAGTTAGCCATTCTGCACAGATATTATTAGGCATCTAATTCCCAGTTTCTTGCAGAGTATTTTGCTGCTTCTGGAATTAGCAATTTCTTTTCTTCTCACATGCGTGGGTCTGTCTTACACCGGTGTGCATTATCTGAATTGTAGAGATACGAAATTTTTACTGACTTGGTTAAAAGAGGTATTTACAAGGGAGATTTCAAAATATCTGACTGAAAGTACCTTGTCTCTCATCACTGCTCTAAGGGTTGCTTGAATATGAATCTCTTTTATGTGAAGAGTTTGAAGGCTGTTGTGTATGGCCTTTAAATACCTTGCTAGGCAAAGACGTGCTTTCTTCTCTGACTCACAGAAAATGTCAGCAGCAGATTTTGTGCATCTGTATATACTTCTACATGTTGTTCATCACAGGTCAGAGAGCAGCACTGGTGGAGTACTCTTGCTTTGGTTGTTCTAGCTGCCATGGTTGTATATTGAAAAGAAATGGGTATATTCTAAAACATTCCATTGGTTTTGACATGCAATTTGTGCACATTTTACTTTTAATTGGCTTTTTGACCTGAAAATAAATGAACCAGATAGATAGGTACCTAGGTACTGAGAAGTAGTTTTCCTATATGCTTGAACCAGGTGTCTCTCTTGTCAGGCTTATTCATGAGGATGTGCCTGTTCATTTGATTCAATATTCTGTTCTTCTGTTATTTTCCTCCTAAAAGCACTGTAACCTCCATTCATCAAGTCTAAGATTAGCCATCTACGGCTTTTCCAAAAATACCAAGAGCTACACAGTTGCTGTTGAATCAGAGTCAGAATAAAACCTTCTTATAATGCTTTCTCTTTTATATTCAGCACCCTCATTTCCATCTTTCACAGCTAAATCGGGTTATTTAGATTACACCAAGGTCTGAACCAACTCAGATGAACAAAATTATCTACAGAGCCTATTTACATTTCTTTAATGAAACACTACGTTGGCTTTGTATTAAAAAGATTTTAAAAAAAACGGAATGTGATAAGCATAAAACTATTGTGAAGTAAAGATAAGCTTAAAACTGAAGCTAGTTTTTAAAGAAAAAAAAAAGATTATTCTTTCAGAGCATGATGTAGATGACAGTGAATTAAATGACATTTTACAGTGGTCACTTTGTGTAAAATTCAGAAGTTAACAGTTCCACAGTGATATTTGAAATACTTATTCTGACCACTGCAAATTACTTTCACCAATTCAAACTGCAGCTGTGATAAACATTTGTAAACATGGGGCTTGTTTTAATAAGTAACAAATACATGTGCACCTGGAATCTGATATCGGACTTGTGTTCCCATAAGGAAGCTGTGGTGCAAACCCGCCCCTTCGCATGGACCACGGGGATAGCAGGAGCCACGGAGTGATGCCAGCTCTGCCGCTGGTACATCTCAGGTTGCCAAGAGGAGGGCATTGGGTAGCGGGCAGTGCGGGAAGTGCCCGATGATGGAGCCATCCATTTGGGATGTATCAGCTCTTTATTGTATTTTCATAGTGCAAAATATGCCAGGATCTGACTTTTTTTTTTTTTAATTTATGTTACACAACCATGGAAGTGAAGCCCAAATCTGAATCAACAGTATTTCATTGGCTGGTAGATGGTAGCCAAAATATGGCACTCTGATTTTGTCTTTAACAACAATAACTTCCTTTCTGTATGTGAAACACCTACAGAATAAATTTAAAGGAGGCTGTCATTCTTTTTCGTAAGTTGTGATTATTGTCTGTCTGTGCATGAAGAAGGGAATCCTACAGCTCCAGCTTTAAGTCTGTGTTTTTCCAACCTCTGCTCTCATGATGAAAAAGATGCACCTGCCCAGTCAATCTCTAATACCAGGAAAAATTTTAATTTGATTTAGGCCATTCTTTTAATTATGCGGTAATCGACGGAGTAGGAGGTTTCTGATATTGTGAAAATGTGACATGAAAATATTTGATATGTGAAAAGTAACCTGCCGTTTACAAAGCAGTTTAAAAAACAGACAGTTCAGAACAGATGCTATATAGTGATACTCTTTTCAAAATGTCATCCCTCTGCTGTCATGCTCGCTGTGCTGCTTTGGTGAGTAAACAAGAAATGTTGCAAGTGCAGCTGATGAGCAGGCAGAGATCATGCATCTATGAGACTGAAGCAGTATTTATCTTTGGGTTAATACAATACTGAAAAATTAAAATCCAACCTCATAAATAACTGTTTCGGAGGTAATGAGTCATTCATCAGCAGTCTGCTAATGACTGACTGCGCAGCTGTCAGGTGTGGATTTACAGAAGGCCCTAGGACAGCCATGCTAATAACAAGTTTACTTATTTATTATAACCTGAAATGTCTCTTAAAGGGAACGTCTGATTGAGTTGTCTGTATTATCCCTTGTTACTGTCATTTTAGAACCTCTAGGGTTTTAAGTTGGTTTTTTTTCCTTTCAAAGGACCTCAGTGTAAGTGTCTTACAACAATCTCAAAGATTTGTACAAACACATATTATTAATAAATGATACCAGTAGACATCAAAATAATCCTCAGAAGAGAAAATTGTAATCCTCATCTCTTATGTGGGAAAAATGAGACTTGGAGCTATGATCTGTCTCAAGCTAAGAGGAAAGGATGCAGCCAACAAACCAAGAGAGGCTTGCCACCTACTGCTGGAGAGATGCTTTGTATCCTAACACGCTCAAGCAGTGCTTTTGAATAGCTACTTATTTCTCAGTCATATGCCAGCTGAAACAATATACAAGAGGAAAATCCAAAATCAGTCCATGTTTAGGTAGGTGGGCAGCTTGCGCTTGTCACACTAGGTAGGAATTTAGCCCTAGTTTGTCGATTGATAAAAACAAGGTTCAAGCTCGGAAATACTTATTGGCCTTCTCTCTGGGGTGATTTTTCTTGCATTCCAGCAAGGGGATTAGTATATATGCCAGATTTTTTTTGCTGTTTTTTTGCATTGTGTTGCTGAAGCTGCTACTGTGGTCAAGTTATGTGACCAGTTCAGAGTTGCTGTAAAAGCCATAAGTGCCTTTAACCCAAGGGATTATTGCTTAATTACACAAAGACTGAATTTGGTCTGCACAAAAAGACGGTCCATGTTTTTGTGTCTGTTGCAAAACAAGGCACATGTTCACCTAGGACTGAAGTCCAAGCAGGAGCAACCAGGTTATGACACAGGGGAGAAATCACTAATTAAAACAGAATTATGACACAGCCTGGAAATACCTCTGGTAACATTTTTGACCTTCATCTAATTGGGTCCAAACAATGAAGTCTGTACGGGGTTCTTCAGAAGAGAAGTTAACAGTCCTTCTCTGAAGGCTTACCAAGCCATGAAAATAAAGGGGTAAAAAGAAGTACCCCCACATCAAAACCTTGGTTTCTTCAGACTTTGGCATCATTACCTGTCTACTATATGATTATCAAAGATGTACTTGGTGCTTTACAGACATGCAGTGTCATTATTAAGGCAGGCTTAGAGAAACTTTGACTCTTCAGATGTTTCACATATGAAAACTAGCAAATACCAGCTTACTTCAACCATGAAATAGTTTGCCTTTTTTTTTAAAAAAAAAAAAAAAAAAAAAGGCTGCTAGCTAAACTGTCCAGAAACTGGATTAACAGTCTATAACCTCCGGGGGCAATGCCTTTTTGGAGCTACCCAGCTGCCTGGCAGATGGCTTGCTGCCAGGCAGACACAGAAAGTGCCTCTCCACCTTGAACGACAAATGATTCCCTTATAGAGCCAGCGAAGTTCAACCAATTGCTGCTATAGATTAATATAGAGGGCTAGTAAATGGGAGCTGATGGTCATGCAGATGAAGGCATCAGGCCCAGAGTGGTGAACTGTACTTCTAGCATGGGAATAATTCAGTTGCCCTAATCACGCTTTGTGGATGCAGAGCTATCCAAGTTCTGCAATGCCTCCTCAGCTGAAGTCCATAGAAAGCCTATTTATAGTGAGTAAGAGTTCTGAGTTGTTCATGTTTACAGACTTTCATCTGACAGAGCTCAGTGTACTACCAAGCTCCAACTTCCCAAATCTTGAATTTCCTGGCTGGTGAACTATTAAAATGCAGATTAACTAAACTTCAAAGAGATTTATTGCAGATGGCTCCTGCAAAATCCCTTTGGATTACCTGCCTCCGGACATCATTTCCTAGTCTGTAGGGGTTCATTAAGGACAGATTTAAATGTGTTAGCTGGGAAAAGGCCAGCAGGAAGAGTATGTTGAAAATTATTCGTATTATGATGCTTGATCTAGTGATACAGACTTACCTTTTAGGAACTTTTAAGTTTCTCATTTGCAGTAATGAGTAAGACATGCAAGCACACCCCATGTATCATGGCTTTGTTTAAGAGCGCATTTCATAACCTTTGAGTTATCTGTGGCAAAGAAAGTCGCCTGTGCTGAGAGTGCAAGAAGAAAAAACAATAGCCGCAACGCATGCCCCTCGTAGTTCTCGGCTGCAGCAACTCTCTGTTTTCCTCTGAGGAGAGCCTTGAGATTCAAAACATAGCCATGAAGCATTTTACTTTGCTTCTGCCATCTAACCCATTTCAAAATACAATTAGCCTGGGGTTAGATCTAAGGTTTATTTCATTATGCTTATAAAAACAAAGATAGGGATGTTTAGACTTATATGATTCACTAATTGTACTGCCACTCGTTTTTTTACAAATTGGCTCCGAAGCTCTTAAATTTTTTTGGAGATGTATTTAATCTAAATTTATGCAAGAGCAGTGTAATGACTTCTTCAGACTACAAGGGGGTTTTAATCACTTTCAACATTTAGCCCCTGATTGGGCAGAGCACTTAAATCTAAGTACGGGGGTGCTCAAACTCCTCACTGAATCAGGTCTGAGGACTAAATGCTGAATTCTCAGTTGCCTCAGGTTTTTAAAGAAAGTGGAAGTGCAGCCCTGTGAACAGGCATCATCTTGAAGCTATTTAGCAGATATGCAGTAAATTGGAGCCCTTGATGGGGCTGGCAGTACCATTTGAGCAGCAGAAGCCAGGGTCTTTCCTGAGCTCAGCTATCTCCCTGCCTGTGTGGCAATTAAATGGCACGCTCTTGCCTCTAGATTTTACTCTGTACTTACACAGGCTAAATATAGAAGTTCTCCTAAGTTGTTTGAAAATGCTTTCCAGTTCAGATCTCAAAATGTGTTACTCATTATTGCAAATGAGAAACTTAAGAGTATTTTGACAGCGTCAAGCGTACAGTCCAAATACTCTTCATAGGATCCTGATCCAATTTACTTTGACTTTGGTGGGTACTGAAGCCGGTTTCAAAGTACACCTGTTTCCAAGAAGCAGCGTATTTCATTGACAAGGACTTGCCGGAAAAAGCTGTCAAGCACTGAGGAGTGTTCAGCCCTTTGGACTGCAGACTAACTTGTCTATGAGCTGGCTATAGTCTAACAGGTCGTTTCAAATACTGAACCCTGGTCTTCACTGATGAAAATTTAGTGCGTTAAAGAGTGACACCAGTTTGTTTCTCTGACTAGTGCTGACCCTCACACCTGCTTCAACAGTTTTGTAGTCAGTCTCTGTGTGCTGGAAACCAAATTTTCAACCACGTTTCCTTCTAAAAGGTGCTCCTCCACTCGTGCGAACAGATGTTTTTGCAGCTACACTTGTGCAGGTTAACAACCACAATAGTAAAGTGCATGCAGGTTTTAGAGTTTATCCCCTTGAGCTTTCATAAATGCTCTTTTCAGGCTCTAATAGCATTGCTGATGTGTGTGTGCAGGTGTCAGTTGTGTTGAAGTACGCTTGCAGGCATTCATGGCTGCACAGGATTGATGAACGTGGCAAGTGGGGGTTGAATAGCAGGTGCTTAAAAACTACCCTTTTTTCTTTTGGTTTTTAGTTTTCTAGAGCTCTTTAACTGACTGCAGAACTATTCAATTGTATTACAAATACAGCTGGTTTTCATAGCATTATAAGCATAACTACCATGATCGCAGTTTTAATCTGTCATGGATTTGATCTCGCCATCTAACAAAAAAGCAAAGTTTTGTTAAATGCATTTTCTAATAATGTATTTTTAATCCCAAATGCCTGCAAACAGGAGTTATTTGCCAAATTCTGACTGGTAAACAGCACAAATGCTTCACATGCTTCTGTCGCCACTTTCTAAAGATGCTGCCAAGGTACATAACGCATCAAAGTTTTCATTGAAAAAGGAAAATCGGTCAGTTCAGATACTGTTTCAGCCTGAAGCTTGTTGTCATGCTTGGATGTTTGCTTGCTTTCTGAAAAGGTTGGGAGCCATTTCCTCTCCTGGTTTGGGAAAACTTGCATGACTGAGCCCTTCTCTAATGGTTATGTGGCCCCTGGAGAGCCCAAGATCTCTGTTATTTTACTTTCAGTGAATGAAGAACAGTAGATATATAAATGTCAGTAGGAATGGACAAGAGCTACTAATCAGAGTAAAATCTGGTAACTTGGTCTGGTTGCATAATGGGTCGAGTTAAATTTGTTGTCTCTGGAAATAAAGGGAGGCATGGAGGGGAGGTTTCCTAGGTGGCAGTTCATGACAGAAAATGCAAAATTCTTCAGAAAAGCCTGACCCTTGTTTCTAAGGCCTTATTGAAATCACATCAACATCCTTTATAAAAAATCCCTTTTTCTAGAGAGCTATACAGAGGATCTGAAGCAGATTGTGCACTCACATTCCAGGTTCTCTAACCTTCTGCAATAATTGGCAGCTAGCCTGCTTCAAGGATAAAATTTATAAAGCAGAGAAAGCCTCCCATATGCTGCCCTTTTAAGGAAAGTCGTCTCATTACTGGAAAGCAGGAGCACAGTGATGGTAAAATACTGTAAGGATCATTTATCAATCACGCTATCAGCAAAGCTGCAGAAACACAGAACTAGAGAAATTAGACAGGGAAAAGCTCTATTTTTCATCTTCATCTCCCTGTTTCCACCAATGCAAAACTTTCTGGTGCTTTGTGTCTCTTAGTTTTAAAAGTTCAGATCAGTGAGGTATGCCACCATCTCTCTCGGGAAACTTTCCCTCATTTTTAGCAGTTCTCGTAACCAGAAGTGTATTTGTTTCCTCTTCTTATTTTGGTGCTATTGTGTCTAGTGATAACCTTATGTGGCAACTTGAATAATTCATACTGTAATGTACCTGTCATCCCTAGGGTGTTTTTTGACCAAACTGTATTCATTTTACTTTGTGTTGTTTACCCACTTTTTAATCTTTTCCAAACGCTTTCCCCTTCAGCACGTTATTATTTTTGTTTCTCTTTTGTGAGCTTACTCCCATTTGTTTTTCCTTTGTATTCCAGATAAGACAGACACACTGTGACACCCGGGTTGTTTAGTACCTTTCAACTGCTAAACAAGTGCTGAGCTGCATTTGCAGAAGCATCACTTTTGGCTGCTATATGGCAATGCGAACCTGCGATGGACTTAACTGGGGTAGAAGTGGAGAAATCTCTAACATCGTTATCCTGTCTTCTCCTGTTCTCCCCAGGTTTAGCAGTCTGCGGTTTTTTCTGAAGCTAATCTTTCTTCACAGTGTGTTTATAATCTCTGCCTCTATTTTGTTGCTGCTGTGTTCACAACCCCCTTTCCTTTTTAGCGTCATTGGTTAATTTAACTGATCTTCTTCCTTCTTCCCTAGTATTTGTCAGGGTTTTAAATGAGGTACCAACCCCTTTTTTTTTGATGCTCCTTTCAATACCCTGTACCACCAACATGGTTCCCAAAATCAAGAGCTCAGTCCATGTGAACTTATGAAATCTTCAAGTCATGTAGGAAGCGTCTGAAGGAAAGAAGCAGACAATCATAAGCAGAGAACAAATTTTCATAAACGGCATTCAATAATCTCAAACAAATACAATTGTCAGCTCTATGTTGATGAATCACAGATGTACCTCTCTATTCCCAGCTTCTTGATTTCCCCTTCCTGACTCTCAACACTCTAATTATTGGGAGAGTGAGAGTTTTGTTACTTTATCCTTCCAGCTTCCTTCTGTTTCTAACAAAAGTATAAATACACTCCCAGTCTTCTAATATTTCATTTGTTTTGGAGTTTTCTTCCCACTAAATAGTTGCAGTATTCTTTCCATTTAATGAAATGGTTTCAGCTTTCTCTCCTGTTTAATGGGCTGGAAATTAGCAGTGAACAGGAATAGTCCTGTCGTGGTTTAACCCCAGCCAGCAACACAGCACCACGCAGCCGCTCACTCGCTCCCCCCCCACCCAGTGGG